>ML400603.1:3659-110790 GCA_005239525.1 Nicotiana knightiana | reverse complement strand
TCCTCTGTCCACTGAAATGGAGCACCCTTCTAGGTCAATCTAGTCATAGGGGTTGCAATCGATAAAAATCCCTCCACAAAACGACGGTAGTAACCCGCCAAGCCAAGGAAACTGCGAATCTCTGTAACTGAGGACGGCCTGGGCCAACTCTGCACGGCCTCTACCTTCTTCGGATCCACTCGAATGCCCTCACTCGATACCACGTGCCTAAGAATGCCACAGAACTCAACCAGAACTCACTTTTTTAGAACTTTTCATACAACTTCTTCTCTCTCAATGTCTCTATTGGGCGGCATGCCCGGAAGATCAACTGGAAACACATCGGGATAATCCCGTACCACTAGAACTAAATCAATAGAAGGGGTATCAACACTGACATCTCTCACATAAGCCAAATACGCGGTACACCCTTTCTCAACCATACGCTGAGCTCTAAGAAAAGAGATAACTATACTGGGAGTGTGATATAAAGTACCACTCCACTCAATACGCGGAATACCTGGCATAGCCAGCATCACGGTCTTAGCGTGACTATCAAGAATAGCATAATGGGGCGACAACCAGTCCGTGCCTAAGATAATATCAAAATCCACCATATCGAGTAATAATAAATCTGCAATGGTCTCAAAACCACAAATAGTAACCAAACACGACCGATAAACGCGGTCCATAACAAGAGAATCTCCCATAGGAGTAGAAACATAAATAGGAGAACCCAAAGAATCTCGGGCTATACCTAAATACGGAGCAAAATAAAAAGACACATAAGAATACGTGGATCCTGTATCGAATAGAACCGATACATCTCTGTGAAAAACCAGTATAATACCTGTGATGACAAAATCGAAGGCAACAGCCTCGGTACGAGAAGGAATAGCATAATATCTGGTCTGGCCTCCCCCTCGAGGGCGACCTCTACCTCCCCGACCTCCGCCCCTGGCTGGCTAGGCAGATGGGGTAGCAGCTGGAGCTATGATCATGGCCTAAGAACACTGCTGAGCACGCTATGGCTCAAAAGTCTATGAAGATGCAGCCCTACTAAGTCCGGGGCAATCCCTAACCACATGGCGTGTATTGCCACACTCGAAACATGCTCTGGGAGGACGTGATGGTTGTGACTGGATAGGGCCAAGTCTGCTAGACTGAGCTCTGAAAGCACCCTGCGTAGCAGGCGCACTAGAAACTGGAGTTGCATAGTAAGGCTCCTGAGGCCTGGGTGGAGCTGCGGTACCGCTGGCTGCTGGAAGAGCTGAATGAACTGGGCAGACCATATAACCCCTATCATGATGACCTGCTGCTGGGGTACGGGCACCAGAGTAGTGACCCGACTCTCGAGACCTCATGGCCTCCCTCTCCTCTCGCTCCCTAGCGAGCATACCCAGATCCTCCTAGCAATGCTCACTACCTGCTGAAAAGGAATGTCCATCTCCATACTCGAGCCATGCTAGATCTTGACCCTCAATGAACCAGCGAACCCTCTTGAGGACAGTAGCAACCAAAGCCGGTGCATACCTAGCCAATCTGGTGTAACGGATAGCATACTCTGAAACTGTCATAGCACCCTGGCACAAATGCTCAAACACTGCGCGCCATGCGTCCCTGAGGCTCTGAGGAACAAACTCCCTCAGGAACATATCTGAGAACTGGGTCCAGGTCAGTGAATTAGCCTCGTCTGGACTGTCTAACTCATAGGTGCGCCACCAATCATAGGCGGCTCCGCGAAGCTGGTAGGTAGTAAAGGAAACACGACTAGATCAGGCTATGCCCATAGTGCGGAGAATACGGTGGCACCCCTTTATAAAACCCAAGGCATCATCTGATGCTAGTCCACTGAATACCGGAGGGTCATACTTCTTGAACCTCTCAAGTCTCCGCTGCTCATCCTCTGAAGCAGCTGACCCCTCCTCGGGCTGAGCTGGCACTACACGCGGTACAGGAATAATCTCTGGGACGTACTCCACATGTACTCGCTGCTCAGGAGTGCGGGCGATGGGAGTCTGTGCTTCTCCCCCAGCCTGAGATGTGGCTGCAGCAAGGGGAAGCAACCCTGCCTGAGCCAGAGTGGTGTACATGGACATAAACTGAGCTAAGGTCTCCTGAAGAGCTGGAGTAGTAGCGGCAGTAGGCATGGCAGGTGTCTGGACCTCAACTTGATCTGCTGGCGGTACCTCGGCGGTAGTTCGCGCCGGTGCTCTTGCAGCACCACGTGCGCGTCCTTGGCCTCTACCTCGGCCTCTGGCGGCTGCTGTAGGGGGCACGGGTGCTTGATCGTCCCGAGTAGCACGTGTCCTCACCATCTGTGAGAGAATAGAAAACAGAGGTTTAGATATGATGCCAAAAGATATTGCACGACAGGGAATTCAATGAAGTGAAGATTTTTCCTAAACAGTTACATAGCCTATCGTAGATAAGTACAGACGTCTCCGTACCGATCAGCGAGACTCTAATAAACTGGCCTGTGTTCCGTGACTCCTATGAACCTAGAGCTCTGATACCAACTTGTCACGACCCCAGTTCTCCCTTCGTATACATGTTGTGACGGCACCTAGTCCCTATGACTAGGTAAGCCTAACAATGCGGAATAACAACACAAATGCGGAAATAAGTAAGTAACAGAAATATAAGCAATAAAAAAAAAGGAAGACCGTATATAAAAGCCACTTGGCATATACAACCCAAAATAATACGAAAGTCTACAACGTCACCCCAAAACCCGGAAACTCACAGGAACCACAGGCTAACAGAATATAATACACTGCTCTAACTCCAGAATAACTATACAACTGAAAGGAGGGATAAACTTTTCCCCAAAAGCTGGAATAAGATAGAGACTCCTGGTATGCGGACACGGCAGATATACCTCGAATTCTCTGCTGTATCTCTCAACCTCGGGGATAGTGCGCCTGAGTGGAGGTACCTGGATTTGCACATGAAAAACATGCGCAGGAAAGGGCATGAGTACACCACAGCGGTACTCAGTAAGTGTCAAGCCTAACCTCGGTCGGGTAGTGACGCGGAAGGTCAGGGCCCTACTGAGGTCAAATAATATAATAGGAATTTATAGTATGAAAACAGGCGGTAATAACGAGTACAACAGTGAAATAAGACAGGTCAAACAAGGCGATACCTACACACAAGAATAGAGTAAACCCGGAATATGTACAACATAATAACAATGGTAACAATGAGGATCTCCCAGGATACCGTCCTGTAGTCCTTTTCTCAAGTGTCCAGTGAATCTCCCGGGATACCGTCCCGTAGTCCATCATATGTATATCCGAAGGATCTTCCGAGATACCGTCCTGTAGTCCATCATATGTATATCCAAAGGATTTTCCGAGATACCGTCTCGTAGTCCATTATATGTATATCTGAAGGATCTCCCGGGATACCGTCTCGTAGTCCAACTATCAAGGTGCAGGGGATCTCTCGGGATACTGTCCCGTAGTCCCAAAGTAAATAAGCAGGGGGATCTCACGGGCTACCGTCTCGTAGTCCCGAAGTAAATATGCAGGGGGATCTCCCATGATACCGTCCTGTAGTCCCAAACTAAATAAACTGGGGGATCTCCCAAGATACCGTCCTGTAGTCCCAAAGTAAATATGCAGGGGGATCTCCTAGGATACCGTCCTGTCGTCCCAAAGTAAATATGCAGGGGGATCTCCCGGGATACCGTCCCGTAGTCCCAAAGTAAATATGCAGGGGGATCTCCCGGGATACCGTCCCGTAGTCCCAAAGTAAATAAGCAGCCATAACAAGAAGACATCCAAATTTAGAGTGCAAAAATTACAAGGAATAAGTAATTATAGCCTAACACGCTTCACATAGTACAATTAAAGCAATTTAAGCAAATAGGTAATTTAAGTCAACTAGGCACTTTTTTTTTTCTAATCTAACATAGGCTATAATTGCAAGAAGAATAAAGCAGGTAAGAAAGAGACTCAGTCTAAATATTTAAAGTAAAACCGGATTTTTCAACAATTTGCACAAGTACGCGCTCGTCACCTCACGCACCAGGCATTCAATTACCAAATATCACATCCTAAGGGGAAAGGTCCCCTACACAAAGTTAGACAAGCCACTTATCTCGAACCGGCTCAAAATCAACTTGAAATCACACGTTTGCCACGAGTATCTGACTCCAAATGGCCCAAATCTATAAAAGTTCGATTACATATCGTAAATAACATCTCCTGCAACCGATCAGACTGTTTAATTCAAGCTAAGGCACAAAATTATGTAAAATGACCAAAACGCCCCTCGGGCCCACGACTCCAAATCTGGTAAAAGCTATATTTTCCGGAAACCCATTCACTCACAAACTCATTCAACCAGAAACAATCTAAATCCGATGCCAAAAACCCCACAATTTTCCAAAATTTTTGATTGGGAACATTTCTTCCCTTCCTATGATTTTTCCCCCATTTATGATAATTAAACTAAAGAAATCAATGGGAATTAATTTTCTAACAATGAATTAGGATTAGAAAGCGTTACCTATGATCCTTCTCTTCCAAACCCACTGAAAATCGCCAAACTTTGAGCCCTCACACGATTTTTTGAACAATGAGATGAACTCTCGGATTTTTGGAATAAAACACACAGGCAATCTGCACCTGCGGACTCGATCACCGCACCTGCGGAAAGAGCATCGCAGGTGCAAAATTCACTAAAGATGCACTGGGACCGTACCTGCGGTCGTTTGGTCGCGCCTGCGGTCCCGCACCTGCGGAACCCAGGTCGCACCTGCGACCACTGGTCAGTCACCCCCTATTGCACCTGCGATCAAGGCCACCGTGCCTACGAGGCCGCACCTGCGGAAAGATCTTCGCAGGTGCGAAGACACCAGAAGGTGTCTGGTTCAGCAGCAACAATTACCAAACTTCACCCGTTAAGCATCCGAAACAACCCCGAGGCCCTCGGGACCTAAACTAAAACCACCAACCAACCCTAGCACCTTATTTGAACTAGGTCAAGCCTTAAAAAGAAGACTCTTAACATCAAAAACATCGATTATACATAGGTTCATGCGTAGAAACTTAAGAAATTCCGAATTCACATCTCACGCCGAAACACGTCTAAACTTATCTGAATGACCTCAAATTTTGCACACACATCCCAAATGACATGAAGGAACTACTGCAACTTCCGAACTTCCATTCCAACCCTCGGATCAAAAATTCAGTATCGGACCGGAAACTCCAATAATTCAAACTTCGGCATTTCAAGCCTAAATGAGCTACAGACTCCCAAAATACATTCCGAAAACGCTCCAAACCCCGAAATCACCTAACGGAACTAACCGAACCATCGTATTTCCATTACGAGACGGTCTTCACAGTGCTCCAACTACGGGAAACTTTCCAACACTTAAGCTCTCATTTAGGGACTAAATATCCCAAAAATCTCTGAAACTTAAAATCGAACGTCCCGACAATTCAATTAAGCAGAAATAGACTTGGGGAAAATAGTTAACAGGGGATCCGGGCATTAATTCTTAAGACGACCGATCGGGTCGTCACAGTATATGGCAAGAAACAGCCATGAAATCTCATATTAGGTGGGATTATGAGAGGATTTAGGGGGCCGCAACTAGGGTTCTTGAGAGAGGGAGAAGGGAGATGAGAGGATGTTAGGGCGGCGGGCAGAAGGGAAATGGGTTAGGATTAGGGTGATTGGGCAATTAAAGGAAGGGGTTCAATATGGGTCGTTGATCTCAGAGATCAACGACCACGATTAAAAGGGTATTGGGTCGGGTTTGTTTAGGTGGGTTGTGACCGGGTTCTGGGTAATGGGGTCATTTGTTTTGGGCTGGGGTTATTTTTCTAGTGTATTAGGTATTATGGGCTAATATTTGGTCTGAAAATAGGTTAAGAATTTAGGCTAGTTTTTAAATATCGAATATTTAGCAAAATAATTTATAAAAGTAATGAATAAATAACAAAAATATTATTTGTGCACTAACATAATTAAAATAATAACTTAACATTATAAAAATATAAAAAGTTGTTTTTTGCATAAATAATGTAATTATACATAAATATAGGCCATTATTGCAAAAATATGCAATGAGCCTAAAAATGCAAATGTAATTATGAAAAATGTAGTAAAATATTAAAAAACATACAGGTTGGTGTAAATAATAAGTTTAGATAATTAAATCATCATAAAAATAATTTGAAGGGTAATTATTAGATATTTATTTAATAAAATGAAGAAAGAAATTAATTTAACCCTTTAAAAAATTATAGAAAATTATGAAAAATGCTTGTATAGGTTTATAAACTAAATGATGATGGAAATATACTATTTTGAAAGTGTGTGTGTGTGTGTGTGTGTGTGTGTGTATATACACATTAAGAAATATGAGAGAAAATTTGGGTATCAACAACTACATTATGGTTAGGTCATTGTGGACTTTTGGAGGGTTAATTATCTATTTGTGAATGACTAGAGTTATTTGGGGGCTCATTGGTAGGCCTAATGAGGATGTGTATTCTACACTGGGTCGGATTTGTTGACTCGGTACTGCTATTGTTGAGGGATGTGTTATTCGATTAGAATTGATTGTATATGTATCTGATATGTTCTATGTGTTACTCTACTATGTTGAGGGATGTGTATTGTGTTGTTTGCTTCTCCGTGGTTATGGTCATGCACTTTGTATACTTGTTTAACTGCTCATGTATAATATGTTTGGACTGGAGGCCTGAGACTATAGCGGGTGAATTATATGATTAGTACGTGAGTTGTCCGCACGGTTGATGTAGATGTGAGCCTTAGGAGGGCTGGTTACCATTACTGGATCGGTGTTTGGATGGGTCACGCATTGCAATGGAGTTATGTTATGATCATTTGTGTTAGATTCGTGTATTTTGGTTCCGCTATGAGTGATGGGTTCATAGCATTGCGTTGTGGTGGTACTTGTTGAACTAGCAGGGTGGTTCTCTCATTTAAGTCATTTTTCCATGTTTAAGTACAGTGAATTGTTTCTTATCGGTACATGTATTGCACGGTTTGTGGCTTGAGTTGTATCGGTGTGGCATGTCTGTAGAATAGTTATGTGTAATGATATAAAGTCGTTGGACCTAGAATAGGTACTGCCAGGTTGATTACGGTATGTTTGGGAAGAATAATTTTGGAAGTCGGCTTAGATAATTGGTTAGGGTCCTTGTCGAACGAGGGAAAGCTCCGTGACTTATTGATATGATGAATGGCTATGAAATTCTGCGTGTTTCTGTCATCATCGACTGTGTACAAAGGTTTGAATGATGTCCTCTTTGATATGAGGTTTATTACCGGTACTGGGTGTGTTTTGAGCATCTATTACGGTCAAAAGTTACTGTTATGAGTATTTGAGTGATGTGGTACATTATGCGATTACAACTTGGGTTATGGATATGACTTGATACGACTTGTTCAGACTTATACAGTATGAAGATGTGAGAGTCAAGGTCTTGAAAATAATTTCAGATGTTAGAAATTGGGTTCCAATGTTTATGGGCTAAGGTTGAATTAAGGATCTTTAGAAATATTGTGTGGTCAGGCCTATATGGAATAGGGTGATGTGGGATCACCTCTGGGTACGTGCACGATAAGGTGGTATAGTGATTTGAAGGCTTACGAACAACTCTTGGCATGTTCGAGGACGAACGTATGTTTAAGTAAGCGAGAATGTAACGACCTAACCGGTCGTTTTCAACATTTGCATTCCCTTCATCCATTTGAAGTCTTGAGTAACTTCATATGATGTATTCGGACGTGTGTGAATCGTCGGTTTTGGTTTTCAGGTATTTCAGAATTAGTCTGGAAGAATGAATTTCATGTTTGAAGCTTTAAGTTTGAAAAGTCAACCAGGTTTGACTTTTTAGTATTTGACCATGAACGCAATGTTTTATGGTTCCGTTAGGTCCGGACGGTGATGTTGGACTTGGGCGTATGCACGAAATTTCATTTGGATATTCCTAGAAGGTTTCGGTGCTAATTGGTGAAAGTTGGAAATTTGAAGGTTTGGAATGTTCATAAGTTTGACAGGAAGTTGACTTTGATGATATTGGGTTCGGATTGTGGCTCTGAAAATTTCAGTAGCTTCATTATGTCATTGGGGACTTGTACGCATAATTTGGGTTCATTCCGAGTTGAATTGATATGGTTCGACATGATTTTTTGAAATCGAGAGATCAAAAATTTGTTAGGTTTGAATTGATGTGCGATATTATGTTATGGGACTTATTGGTATATTTGGACGGGGTCCCAAGGGTCTCGGATGAGTTCCGGACGAGGTTCAGATTATTTTGTCGCTTGTTGCAATTTGCTGAGGCTGCTGTTTCTGGTGTTCCGCACATGTGAATGGTATTGTGCATGTCTGATGGTTGCAGAGGCGAAGAGAACTGCTGGCAGGAGTCCGCAATGCGGAATTTGTGTCGCACTGGTGACTTTACAGAAGCGGAGGACATTGGCGCTTAAGCGAGAGCCAGTGCGGGTGCGTGAAGTTGGTTCGCACCTGCGATTTGCACAGAAACAAAATTTGTCCACCGGTGCGAGGGGTGCTGGACCAAGTTGTTTTCGTAGAAGCGAGTATTTTCCACAGAAGCAGAAGTCGCAGATGCGACGAAATGATCGCATATGCGATCAAGCCTGGGCAGAAGTTATATTTCGAGGTTTTGGTCATTTTATTCACATTTGGAATTTTTGGGGCTTGGTTTGGGCGACTTTGGAGAGGAAATTCACCACGTGAATTGGGAAAAAATTCCTAACTCGATTTTGGTTGAGTTACATGAATCTATTGTTGTTTTTATCAACCAATTAGCGAATTCGGTTAAAAATGGTAGAAATTTTCTAGACATTAAACTGAGAATTTTAAGGTCGAGTTGATGTCATAATTTGGTAAATTTGGTATGGTTGAAATCATGGTTGAATGTGCGTTCGTATTTTGTAATTTCGGATTCCGAGATGTAGGCCCCACGTTGACTTTCGGATTTTAATTCGGAAACTTAGCCTTTTTATATGGAATTGATTCCTATAACTTGTGTTGAGTATATTCAATTGTTTGTGACTAGATTCGAGGCGCTCGAAGGCCAATTCGCGAGGCAGGGGCTTAGTGGAATATAGCGTTGCGCGGTTTGAGGTAAGTAACACTTCTGAACTTGGAGCTGAGGGTATGAACCATTGATTATACATGTCATGTAATTAGTTTGTAGGTGACACACATGCTAGGTGACGGGCGTATGGGCGTGCACCGTAGAATTTGTGACTCAATTGATTTCTTGGAGCTATGTAGTCAAATGACTTGTTATTTTTCCATGTATTTGCTATGTGTTAGAGAAATTGAGCTGTGAGTCATGTTAGAAATTATGCTTAGGTATATGCTGCTATTACTGGGACCCACTAAGGTCAATTTTGTTGTTGAGTTATATGTTTAAATTGAAATTCGATACTCAGTCATATTTATTCACTGCATATCATACCTCAGTCTCTGTTGCTATTTATTGATACACCATACCATCATTTTGGGCTGATTTCATGACATTGTGAGCCCGAGAGACATGAGAGATTGATGATTGAGTGAGGCCGAGGGCCTGATTGTGAGAATATTTATGGGATCGGGCTGCATGCCGCATCATGTTTTATTGATTCATGCCATGATTGGCTTATTATAGAGATTGGGCAGAATCCACCCCTCCGAGTATGTGCACCCACAGTGAGTGCAGGTACCTACTGAGTGCGAGTACAAGTGTCGAGCGCGAATGCCGAGCGCGAGTACCGAGTGATTTGGGAGGATTGAGTGACTGTGCGGATTGAGTGATTGTGATGTATGAGTGACTGTGAGGATTGAGTGAATTGATACCCCGAGAGTATGCATATGATTTTTATCACTATGTTGCATTGCATTGACATGCATAATTGATATGCAGGCATAGAGATGTACTTTCCTCATGCCATCTGATAATGAAATTTCTTATCGTGGAACAAAGTTTTTGGGAAAAACCACAGTTTTCAAATTCACTCATATTTTTTGGTGATTTCGGTGAAAGATGTAGGTTTTACTATTATACTTGAAAAAGGCGTGCTTATTTTTCTGGAAATTGTGAACGAGCGGAGTATCATATTTTGAGCTATTACTTGCATTGTTTATTTCTTTTATTCTGAGTCGTTGCTTGAATGTCGGTGTTTGATTTTGACCTTTGTCCAAGCTCTTCACTACTTTCAACCTAAGGTTATGTTTGTTATTTATTGTGTACATGGGGTCGGTTATACTCATACTACATTTCTGCACTTTGCGTGCAGATGTTGGATGCTGATGTTGCTGTGTATGGGGAGAGCTAGATTTGAAGATATACCTACGTTCCGGTCATACCTGCCTCTTGATCTTGGTAGTTTTAGAAGTTTTAATCTGTTCATGTAAATTTCAAATAGATGATGTATTTTATTTCATACAAGCTTTGTTAATTCTAAATTTTATAAGCTCTTGACTTGCACTACAAGTCCTTGAAAAGTGTAATAAGTCAGTTATATTATCTTTAGTTTCTAAGTTAAACTCCTTTGAATCGAATTGTTATTATTTTGCTTACCTATTTGGTGAAATTAGGTGACATCACGACGAGTTAGATTTTGGATCGTGACAAAAATACCATCATCGTTTATGCTTAGGAGACAGGGTTAATCAATAATCACATTGCCTTGAATTAAATATATGGGAATAGGCTCTTCATAGTTTTGAAGAGATTTCGCAGATTCCTTTTGTCTTGAGTAAGCAAAGTCTATTCTCTTCCCTTTTGGAGTTGACTAATTGGGTTCATTAGAGTTGCCGAATTAAACTTTTATTTATTTACTTGTTTGTCTACCCAGGTTATAGCTAGGTTTTGTTCCCTTTTCGATATGCAGTGCCCAGTGCCCGTTTGGACATAAATTTTTTATTTTTTATTTTTAAAAAAGTTTCACTTTTTCTCGAAATCAGTATTTGTTCATAAAATTTTCAATTTTTACTATGCATTTTGAAAATTTTCGAAAATTTAAAAAACTCCAAAGAGCTGTTTTTTAAAATTTTCACTCAAATCACTTACAAAACTTCAAACACAACCCAAACTGAAATTTATGTCCAAACACAACTCTAAGTTTTAAATATCATTTTCATTTGAAAAAAATTTTCACCATTTTTCAGAATTTTACAATTCTTATGACCAAACGCCTACGTAGATTTTCATTTTTCTGGATAAGTAGTGTACTATGCATATTTTTACACGATCTTCCTAGTGTGTGTGTGTAAGCCAACTTAATTTTATTCCATTTACTTAGTCAAGTAAACATAAATTTTCAATCATGATGCAACCAACTAATTTTATTGCCATTTATATTTCGATATTACCTTAATTCATAGTCCTAATCAGCCAATGAGACATTATGATTCACATGAACAAACTCCACATAACTCATAGCTACTATATGAAGACTCTAGCAAGGTTAATACTTGCCACCTGAACCACTATTTTCTTCAAGATCAGCAGAATAGGTCTTTAACCCACGGCATATGCATGTCCCTTCAATACAATGACAAGTCGGAAGCACATTTTTACATTCCATTTCACAAGCTGGTGTCGTCTTATATGTCCTCAGACTTGTCACAACATCTGAAAATAAAAAAACCCGTAAACATCTGAAAATCACAAAATCCGTTAGCATCTTACGCAACATTTTAAGAGGGAAAGAGAAATAATCTTCGCCTTTAACCAAAGGTCTCTAGTTCTAGCCTGTGTTATCCCTTTAGTCGGTCATAACATTACCCGAATTCGAATTAATCGGACCACAATGCAAGTATCTAATATGGGGTGAAATATTATCAAAAAAAGAAACGAGAGAAATAGACTTACCACATGAAACGATCAAGAAGGCAACAACAAAAAACACAGTAATCGAAGCCTTGTCCATATTAAGTAGAAGAAAGCCTTTGACTTTGCAGAGTTGCTTACCATGTATATACAGTTTCATATAGTATATCTCGTTCATTAAGAACCTACCAAAGAAGAAACTAATATAAGGTTATTACCAGTTAGGAATTGGATTTTCCAAATCTTGAAATTTGGTTAGTGGGTCAAAGAAATTCTTTTTTCTATGGAAGGTAATCAATGAAATATGTGTAGTACGGTTTAGAGGGAAAAAGGTTAATTAGTCGTTGTACAAAACATCCAACACTAATGCCGGGTTCAGGAAAAGATAGCATTACAAAAAGTGCGATGTAAACAGTCTATCTTAATACAAACATTAATAATTATTTTCAGAGCTCTAGTATGTAACATATAGGTCATACAAATACAACTTTACCGTTGCTTCAATACCCCTTCATGTCCCGTACAGTTCATGTCATTAAAATGTAATGCAAATCGCCATTAAGTTTGACTGAAAGAGCTAGTTATTTATAGGGTCATCATGTATCTTTTTTCTTTTTTGAGATATTTTTATTTAATTCGAATCACTTTATACCAATTTGTTCACTTTTTAAATCTAATTATGCGGAACACTAAAATATGAAATACTTATAGAATAAAAAAAAAATAACAACAAAGAGCATTGACCGAGGGTGAGAAAGTCCCAAGATCCAGTATCCTTTGTAGAAATTATATTACATCTGGTGACTGCATGGTGCATTCTCATTTAAAACATATTTAATTTTTAAAAAATTTTAAAAATTAATTAAGTTTGGCAATACTCAAACTACTTGTGCTACTGTTGCTTTTTATTCTGCTTTTTCAGACCTTTGTATTAACTTAAGACGTTTGACTCTACCAAAATCTATTGAACTTCATTCAAACTTCATGCTCCACGATCTCAAGTTAATTTTGAGACAGTTAAACTTTAAAATTGATAAATTTTACAAATATTTTAATTTGAAATTTCAATTATTTTGAAAATAGAGATTTCATTTTTCAACTTTAAGAAGAGATCTTAAAATGGCAATTTTGTGCACTTCCCCAAGATCCTTTGGGATTTCATGATTCATGAACCTAACCAAACTTATAAGTTGTAGCCGGTTTGACCGTGTTTCTAAAATCAGTTTATGTTGAAAAGTATTTTTAAAAAGTGTTTTTCAAAAAAGTACTTTTAATGAGAAACAATTTATGTTTCACTAACAAATTTAAAAATACTTTTGAGCAGCAATTTTTGGCAAAACTTATAAAAAGTATTTTTAAGTATATTTTTTTGCAAAGAGCTTTTTAGAAAGATGTTTTTCGGGAAACACTAGATTATTTTTACTTCTACTTAAAAGTAAATTTGCCTGAATGTAATATTGTTGAGAGTAGTGCAATTATAATTGATTATTTGTAATTGATTATTTGTATGTTAGTGGGTTTCACACGTGTGTGTATACATATACTCACAACAGTGATGTACAGTACTTTTTAGAATTCATTTTTCTACATTCTAATCTCTTTCTTGTTCTCTGATGAACTCTCTCTCTCTCTCAGAACCTTCTAGAATGGCAGGGACTCCATTGGAGCTCGAGTTCGAGCTTCAAGCTCTCATCCAAGCTAGATCTTAACATGGTATCAGAGCTAGGGAAGCTCATCCTCAATCATCTGATAACGAACTTCTGTTTTTCCCCAAATTTTCCTTTCATAACCTTTTTTTTCCAATCAGATCGATATTTTCCCTAATTTCTTCAAATCGCAAATCGACAGCGAATCCTTCAGATCTCTGTTAGCCATGGCCATACTAGATCAGGAAAATACATCTGTTGGTGATAATGATGTCCCAGCTGCGACAAACGTCGGAACAGATCCAAGTGATCCTCTTTATCTGCATCCGTCAGATAACCCTGGAGCAATGCTCGTTTCAGTTCCTTTTAGCGGAATCGGATAGAGGTCCTGGAGACGCAGCGTAATGTGTGGCCTTTCCGTAAAAAAAACTAGGTTTCATAAGTGGAGAGAGTAAGTCACCGGAACCTCAATCTCAGAGATTCAGACAATGGGAGCGATGTGATGATATGGTGACGTCTTGGATCCTAAATTCACTTTCCAAAGATATTGTGGACAGTGTGGAATATGCTAGCAATGCTGTTGAGCTGTGGAAGGAATTGGAGGATAGATATGAGCAGACTAATAGTGCCGGACTATACCAGATCCAGAAGGAGATAATGATTTGTCTCAAGGAGTAATGGACATCACAGGGTACTATACTAAGCTGAAAAGGCTATGGGAAGAGCTCAACACCTTGAGTAAAATGACTCACTGCAGTTGTACCTGCACATGTGGTGCCAAGGAGAACATGCACAAAGCCGAGCAGGACAGAAGGTTGATACAATTTCTTATGGGACTCAACGAAGTCTACACTGTTGTGCGAGGTAGCATCCTTATGATGAATCCACTACCAAACCTTGCACAAGCCTTCTCGCTACTTGTTCAGGATGAGAAACAAAGAGAGATTAAGCCAAATAATCAAATGCTACTGGAGTCTACCTCCCTCAATGTCAACACACCAAGACCTGGTCCTTACAAAACCAACTATACTTCTCACAAGAATTCAACTGGAGGCAGTAGGTCTCGTCCATTCTGTGACTATTGCAAAAGGATAGGACATACCAAGGACAAATGTTACAAGCTACACGGGTACCCTCAGAATCTTGGAAATTCATACACTCAGAATTCAAATAGAGGACAAAATTTAAACCAAGCAGAAAGGTTCAACAGAGGAAGAAGAATAGTAGCCAGTGTGCAGGGTACTTCTTCTGAAGGAATGCCAACAGAAAAACATGAATCAGAAGATGGGCAAATCAATCTCTCTAAAGAACAGTATGGACAGATTCTGAGCTTGCTGCAGCATTTTAAGATTGGGACATGAGGAGAAAGCTCCAATTGTACAGGTCATGCCAATGGTTCTGTGAACCTTGCAGGTATAATAGTCTGCACCTCCTCCATTGACTTTAGTAAATTGTCCTGTGAGTGCTTCAAAAATAAGGCAACCTCCTAGATTTTAGATTCAGGAGCATCTAATCCCATGACCTTCAATTTGTCTTTATTAACCAACATTGTGACACTGCCATATCCCTTATTAGTAGTCCTTCCAAATGGATATAAGGTAAAAGTGACACAAATTGGAAGTGTGACATTGTTTCCTAAGATCATTCTACACAAAGTTATGTACATACCTTCCTTCAAATACAATCTCATATCAATCCATTCATTAACTAGTTCGACTCCTCAAAGCATAGTTGCCTTTACTGATAATATCTGTGTTCTGCAGGCCCCTTCAATGAAGAGGCCTCTGGAAATTGGTAAAGTCAGTGATGGACTCTATCTCCTCTGCCCAAGGTGTCTCCAAAACAATCAATCAAGGTCATTTGTAAATAATCCAAATGTTAGTCCTGTTTCTTCCACTTGTTGCACACACAACTCACATTGTTTTCATCATTCCACTGTAAATGACTCATTGTCTAGAAACAATTACACATCTCACTCTGTTGTAAATGACTTTAATACTTGTTCCCCAGATAATAAAGTGCAATCTTCCTTTGTGAATGGTGTTAATTCCTTGATGTCTTCAAGTAGTGACATAAATGTACTGTGGCACAACAGACTGGGCCATGTACCCTTTATCAAAATGAAAGGAATATCTAGTATCCCAGCATCCTTTTCCCCTAAACAACCATTTACCTGCTCTATCTGCCCAATGGCAAGACAGGGGAGATTACCCTTCCCAGAAAAATCCACTGTTTCTACCAGAATATTTCAACTACTTCATGTTGATCTCTGGGGTCCTTACCATATGACAACCCATGATAATTTCAGATATTTCATCACCATGGTAGATGATTACAGTAGGTCCACTTGGAATAATCTACTGACCAGTAAAAGTAATGCTCTCCAAGCCATTAAGAACTTTGTTTTAATGGGTTAAAAGCAATTCAGCACCACTATCCAATCTATAAGGTCAGATAATCGCCTGGAATTTAATAACGCAGAAGCCAACCAGTGTTTCCTCTCCAAAAGAATTATCCACCAAAAGACATGCCCTTATACACCACAACAGAATGACATAGTTGAAAGAAAGCATAGGTACTTGTTAGAGACAGCTAGAGCTCTTCTGTTCCAATCAAAATTGCCTTTAAGATATTGGGGTGAATGTATCCTATGTGCAACCTATATAATAAACAGACTGCCTTCTTCTCACTCCAAAGGCAAGTCACCATATGAACTGCTATATAACAAAAGGCTTACTTAATCTCACATGAGGAGTTTTGGGTGCTTATGTTATCCTACAGTACCCAAGGTCCACAAAGACAAGTTTGAACCTAGAACCACACCTCATGTTTTCATTGGATATCCCTTTGGGGTAAAGGGGTACAAAGTGCTCAGTCTGGTCACCAAGAAAACACATGTGTCTAGAGATGTAATCTTTAATGAAAATGTCTTCCCCTTCTGCATGTCTAAGGACACTGCTTCGTTTCCCCATTCTGCCCAGCCCATTCCTTTCATTAACTTTGGGCTCAATGAGAATGAACCAATGCAAACCAGTGAGTCAAATGATCAAAGGATTTCAAATGTCACACATCCAAATTTGTCTTCTGTTCCTTCATCCCCTTCTCCCAATGACATAGATTTTCACACTCCAGAATATTCACCAAATGACTCACCAATAAGATCCACAAGCACACCTGAACATGTCCTAATGCCAAGGCAATCTCATAGAACACACAAAGTCCCTACATATTTGAAAGACTATGTTCACAAACTACCTCAACTCAAACCAAACACCAATGCCACTAATGCATCCTCTTCTGTCAATGCCTTATTCTATAATCATATACCTACTAAGCATCCAAATCAGAACACACAGAGAAGCACTAGCAGTGATAAGGAACCTAATTCATATGAGGAAGCAGCTATGTATCCTGATTGGCAAACAACAATGACACAAGAATTTGATGCATTGCATGCTAACAACACTTGGGAACTAGTACCATTACCAGTGGGGAAACAGACCATAGGGTGTAAATGGGTGTACAAAGTGAAGCATAAGGCAGATGGCAGTGTAGAAAGGTTCAAGGCCAGGTTGGTGGTCAAAGGGTATAATCAGCAAGCTGGAATAGACTACACATAAACATTTAGTCCTGTGGTGAAAATTACAACAGTAAGAGCTCTCATAGCTGCAACAGTCAAGAAAGGCTGGGGCATATTTCAGTTAGACGTGAACAATGCCTTTCTTCATGGGGATCTCCATGAAGAGGTATACATGGAAGTACCACAAGGATTGGTGGTAGAGGATAGTCATCTAGTATGCAAACTACAGAAGTCCTTGTATGGTCTGAAACAAGCAAGTAGACAGTGGTATGCAAAACTGAGTGAAGCACTATGTTGTAAGGGATATACTCACTCTATGTATGACTATTCACTCTTCTACAAGAAAACAACTCTGTCAACAATATATGTGGCAGTATATGTTGATGATGTAATACTGACAGGCACCAACAAAGAAGAAATAGAAGAACTGAAAGCATTCCTACATGAAAACTTCAAGATCAAAGACTTGGGCATTCTCCATTACTTTCTGGGATTGGAAATATTGTACAGAACTGGTGGAATTGTAATCACACAAAAGAAATTTGTACTTGATCTACTAAAAGAATACAACTGTATGGAGTATAGCAGTCTTGCTTCACCACTCGATCCATCAGTGAAGTTGAGAGCCAAGGAGGGGATTGCATTACCTGATCCCACCTATTATAGAAAACTTGTTGGGAAGTTGAATTTTCTCACCAACACAATAATAGACATAGCCTACAGTGTACAGCACCTCAGCCAATTCATGCAAGACCCAAGAGAACCCCATTTAAAAGCAGCCTTTCACCTACTTAGATACTTGAAGGGTGATCCTTCAATGGGAATATTCATGTCACACGACCCAGTGTATAATGTTAGGGCCTATTGTGACTCTGATTGGGCTACTTGTCCAGATTCAAGGAAATCAGTGAGTGGGTACTTAGTCCTACTAGGGAATAGCCCTATTTGCTGGAAATCTAAGAAGCAAGAGCAATTTCATTGTCGTCAGCAGAGGCAGAGTACATGGCACTCAGAAAAGTAGTCGGGGAACTGATATGGTTATGCAGTTTGTTTGAAGAACTCAATGTGCCCTTTCACAAGCCGGTAGAAGTATTCTGTGACAGCCAATCAGCCTTACATATAGCACGAAATCCTGTGTTTCATGAGCGAACAAAACACATTGAAGTGGACTGTCACTTTGTCAGAAACAAGCTACAAGAGGGATGATCTCACTCCAGCATGTAACAACAGACAATCAGTTAGCTGATGTCCTTACCAAGGCTCTAACAGGAGTGAAACATTCAACAACATTGAGCAAGTTAGCAGTGTACATAACACCTCCAACTTGAGGGGGGGTGTTGAGAGTAATGCAATTATAATTGATTATTTGTAATTGATTATTTGTATGTTAGTGGGTTTCACACGTGTGTATACATATACTCACAACAGAGATGTACAGTACTTTTTAGAATTCATTTTTCTGCATTCTAATCTCTCTCTTGTTCTCTGATGAACTCTCTCTCTCTCTCAGAACCTTCTAGAATGGCAGGGACTCCATTGGAGCTCGAGTTCGAGCTTCAAGCTCTCATCCAAGACAGATCTTAACAAATATTATACTATAATTAATTGAATGGTGAATGCATTTCTCTAAAACATTCTTAATTAGTATATGTCTGGTTGAATTGTTAGTTTGACTCTTATGATGGAAAAAGTACCTCGATCTTACATAAGCAATCAAATAGTAATAGTAATACTAAGTAATGAGAGAGCCATATACATACAGTATTTACATATCCCTCCCAAAAAAATTCAACAACAAATAGATAAAATTCAATGTGATTTCATTTGGGGAACAACTTGTAACCCTTCCTAAAAATCTGGGGGGATTGGATATTCGTAAGGCAATCCACAAAAATAAAGCTGCTCTAGCAGGCTTAACACGGAGATTATTCACCAACCCCTTCACACTATGGGAAAATATCCTAATCCAAAAATATAGTGTTAGGGTCAATGCCAAAACCACCTCTTTCATTTGGAAAATGTATTAAAAGGATGGGAAACTACTACTAAAGGCATCGCATGGGATGTTGGCAATGGGAAATCCATTCACTTCTACTATGAAAACTGGATTCCCAATAATCCTAATATACAGTCAACCATTCAAGGGCCTCTTAACATAAAAGACATTAACCTAACCCTCTCCCAAATATGCATCCAGGATCATGGAACTGATCACAACTATCTTTTGAACTACCAGAAGACACCAAAACAACAATTTCATCCATTTCCCTCTTAAATAACCGAATGGCCATAGAAACCCCCATTTGGCCACTAAATCCAAATGGAAAATTCTCCCCTCATTCTGTTTACACACTTCTACACCAACATCACCAAACACATGTTGATTATTGGCTGGATTTGGAAACTAGATACCCTAAACAAAATTAAATTCTTCCTCTGGCAATGCTATAAAAGCAAACTCCCCCCAAAGTCCTACCTTCATCAAATTGGTGTCACTAATGAAACTTCGAACGAGGTAAGTCTCTTGTCTAACCATGTGAGGAGAAATTTAACCCGTAGGTGTTATATTCTTATGTGCTACATGTTGTGGGAGCTACACACGTATGGAGTGACGGGTGTCCGTGCGTATGCTAGAACTTCTGATTTTGTTCGGGTAGACTTAGGTTCACGCCATTCTATAATTGTAATATTTGAGTAATATTTGCTCGTTTGGTTCCTTTATTTCACGTACAACTTGATACTAGACTTGCTATTTTAAAGATGTGACTAGCTACTTTATAATCCGTGAAATAACTTGTGCTTCCCTTATGAGTTCCTCTCGCATTGTGCGTACTCATCGCTAAGTTTCCTTAAATTTCATAACTCACACGTTATTCGTGAGTGGGGTTGTTAAAGCTTCTTATTCTAATGGGATCGGGTCGTTCGCCACAGCAAGATTTTGTACCACACTCTTATGGGAGCGAGCCGTTCATCTCAGCGGTATAATAAATGCATTTGTGGTTCGTGCCTCTCGACCCTCAACAGTGTACACATTATTATGGGATCGGGCCGTTCATCTGGGCAG
Organism: Nicotiana knightiana; assembly: GCA_005239525.1. Classification (NCBI taxonomy): domain Eukaryota; kingdom Viridiplantae; phylum Streptophyta; class Magnoliopsida; order Solanales; family Solanaceae; genus Nicotiana; species Nicotiana knightiana. Next base: position 90,675 of record ML400603.1, on the reverse strand, counting down.
TATCACATTTGTACGATCTCGGCATAATCGTGCGTTATATCGCTAGCAGCCCAAATATTCACGAGATTTTCCTTCCACTGATGCCTTGCATTTCATATGGTATTTCTTATTCATTTGATATTGGCACTTGATATTTTCCGAGCTATTAGTATTGGGAAGTTTATATCGGTAAAAGAAATTTTGAAAGATTATGATGGTTACCGTTTCATCCTACTATAATTGTTGTGCTTCATATCTGTTTAGGATTTAGCATACTATTTTATTGGACCTAGTGAGTGTCGGCGTCGACCACTCGTCACTACTTCTCCGGGGTTAGACTAGATACTTACTGGATACGCGTTGATTTACGTACTCATGCTACACTTACTGCACTTATTGTGCAGGTATATATATATATATATATATATATATGTATATATATATGTATATATGTATATATATATGTATATATGTATATATATATGTATATATGTATATATATATGTATATATGTATATATATATGTATATATGTATATATATATGTATATATGTATATATATATGTATATATGTATATATATATGTATATATGTATATATATATGTATATATGTATATATATATGTATATATGTATATATATATGTATATATGTATATATATATGTATATATGTATATATATATGTATATATGTATATATATATATATATATATATATATATATATATATATATATGTATGTGTGTGTGTGTGTGTGTGCATGTGTGTGCGCGCGCGCGCGCGTGTTTGTGTCTGGTGGTCTTTTGGGTGCAAGGGCACGACTGTTGTGGGGACTTTACGGTGAGCTGCATTCCATGTTACGATCCACAACATATAGAGTCTCCATTAATGTTATTTATATTTTCCTGTCTAACTTGTATTCCAGACATATGTTGTATTATTATTGTACTCCTTAGTATATGCTCATACACTTGTGACACCGAGTTTTGGAGGTTCCTACTGGATATTCATTATAGTAGATCACGTAATTCTTATCATTTCACGAACAATTCTATTTTATACATAAGTTGGAAATAATAATCGTGGGCTTTCTACGTGTACCAGACCTTACTATTTAATGGGATTCATGATTCCAAAAATAATAGAATGAGTAAATAAGTATTCTTTGACAAATGTAAGTTAAATACATAGGTTGTGGATATGTTTTAACATGTAAAATTGTGGAAATTATAGGTTTAGTTGAAAAACTTAGGTTTTGATAAAAATAGAATTTAACCATGAAAATGATTTTGGAATTGGTTGAAAATTATATATTTGAGTTCGTGAGGTTATGAGTAACATTTATCTTTGAAATTTTTTGGAATCCGGGTATGTGGACCTGGGGTTAAATTTTAGGAATCTTCCAATTTGAGTTGGGTAATTACTCTAATAGAAAAAATATTAACTTTTGAGTGTATATTGGTTAATTTATATAATATTTGGCTAGCTTAGGATTGTGCGGCACCAAGTTGTGGCCTTAGAGTGAATTTGTGGGCCAGAAAGTGAGCTTTGAGACGAGGTAAGTCTCTTTACTAATCTTGTAAGAGAGAATTTACCGTGTAGGTGTTTTAAATTACTATTTTCTTCTAATTGTGGGGGCTACACACGTCGATGCGATGAAATCCAGTGCGTAGCTTCTATTTATGCTTCAGTCTCGGTAGTTTTAGGAACCAAATCATGAAATACTTGTATTGTTTGCACCTTACTTGTTAATTTAAGTGCCTAAATTATATTAAAACATGATAAAGGATTCGTAAAGATCGAATTTCACTTACTTTGTGTTTTGACGGGTTACATGACCGTTAATGGAAATTGTACTTCCTTGTGTATTAGTCTTGTAATAGCTTTTAAATTGGATGTTCATAGTTTGTATTCTCTCTTCTTGTGGAGCGGGCAGAATGCCTTAGTAGTATAATAGATGCATCTACAGTTCGTGCCGCTCGACCCTCGACAGTGTATACATTATTCTCGATTGGTCCGTACGACCTCGACATAAATCGTGCGTGTTAATGCTTGGAAGATCGTTCATTCGCTATTTTAGCGCATATGTTCATAGGACCTATTATTAGGCTAATCAAAGGAATCAAATTTTTTTGAAAGTAGAATTTAAACCCGTGAAGCAGCCTAAGCTGTTGAAACCGAAAGAGTCAACAGAAGTTAAGAATGAATTTAACATAGGGTTACCAGAACAATAGTTGATCACATATCTCATCATCATCCTTACTTCTTGCACTGATATTCCATCGTTGGTGTTATTCATTAGGGTGTCATTAGATTCTTACAGTTGATACTCTTAGTTCTATTATCCTAGATACTGTTGAGCTGAAGATTTTATAGAACATTATTGAAACCAATCCATGTGGAGACGATTTAATACTATACTATCTTTCACTAGTACGTCTAAGTTTTATACACCGATTTTGCGCTCGTCAAATTTTGGCGTCGTTCCAGGGATTGGCGATTAATAGTGTTTAAATTAATTTTCAGTGCTAATTAGGAACAACTTTATTTTATTTTCCATTTTACACTCTTGTCATCTGTGTGCTGACTACAGATTAAGTTCAACGGTGTATGAGTCGATCCTCTTCAAAGGACCTGATTCCGTACGACCCAGAGTTAAACAAACAAACGAGGCAGTTGAAAAGAGAGAAGGATCGAGTGGATTGTTGCTGGGTAAGACTTCAAATTAGGATATAATGGTGAACAACGAAGAGATATTAGACCTAGCTGCCACAGAGGCGGATTAACAAAAGGAAGCACGTTTAGCGGCTGAAGAATCCTGCAGAATTGCGGTTGAAACAATTGATGGGGATCGAAGACTCAATCCCAATCGAATTGTCGAGGATGCATTTGAAAATGCATTTCATAGGCCTGGGAGATCACTGGGAGATTATGCTAGACCGGTGTAGAACCAATAACAGTCTAGTGTGAGGCCCCCACCCATCGATGCTAACAATTTTGAACTCAAACAGGGAGTCATCCAGACCATTCAGAACAATTGCATTTTCAGAGGCAAACCCAATGAAGACCCCAACAACCATCTGATGTACTTTGATGAAATTATGAACATATTCTGCCACAACAGAGCATCACATAATGCTATATACCTCAGAGCATTCCCGTTCTCGCTGAAGGATGATGCAAAGCAGTGGTTGAGAAGTCTGCCCACATGGTCAGTTCATACGTGGGAGGAGATGACTACCAAGTTTCTGGAAAAATACTTCTCGCCTGCTAAGACTAGGAGGATGAGGAAGGAAATTCACAATTTTAGCCAAGGTGAAGGAGAGATAGTGTTTGAGGCATGGGAAAGATTTAAGGAGCTGTCGCGGAGGTACCCTCACAACGGAATTGAGAAATGGATGCAACTTCAGGACTTTTGGGATGGGTTAAACCCATCATCAAGGAGATTGCTTAATAGTGCAGTTGCAGGTCCTCTGATGAAGAAAACTCCTGAAGAGATTGTCACTCTTTTGAATAAACTATCTAAAGATGCAGATCAATGGTCCACAGACCAAGGGTATCAGAGAAAATCAACAAAGGTTCACCAAATATAATTATATGTAGTAATGCAGGCCCAAATTGCATCTATGGCTAAGGACATCAAAAAACTGACGATAGCTTAGGTGCAAAATCAACCACAGGTGGGTTGTGACATCTGTGGGCTGGGACACCCTACACATGAGTGTCAAGCTACAGTTGAGGAAGTCAACGCTGTGGGGAACTTTAATATAGGGAACTACCAAAGTGGGAACAACTTCAATGCTATTGGTCAAAGACATCTAGGTTTTTTGTGGAGTTCACCTAATGGGAGCTTGAACTCATGGCAACAAAATAATCTCAGACCCAAGGCCAGGGGCCACCAGGTTTTCAGAACCAGCAGAGGCAGCAATACCAGCCACCGCAGCCAAATCAGTCAAATGTGGAAGATCTTATGAAGGCATTCATCAACAAAACAGATGAAAATTGAGACTGAGGGCACGACTATCCGAAATTTAGAAAGGCAAATGGGACAGATTGTAAATTTGTTGTTTGAGAGGGCTTATAGGACTCTTCCCTCCGACACTAAAAAAACCAAAGAAAACAATCAAAGTTGAATCTCTGAGAAGTGGAAAAACATTGACTGAACCAATAATGAAGGCTAAACCTGAGGTGGTTAACAAGCAGTTTGAGACACCAACCGAGAAAAAGAATGGAGGGAAACAAGGTCAGAGTGGTGGGGTACAAAAGGAGATAGAAGAAATTAGGCACATTACAGATCTACCGTTCCCTCAAATAATGAAGCAGGAGAAACTTGAGAAATATTTTGGGCGATTGTTGGAGATGCTCAAGAAACTTTATGTAAACATTCCCTTCATAGAGGTACTCACTCAGATGCCTGCTTATGCAATATTTTTGAAGGAAATTATGCCTAGTAAGAGAAAATTAGAGGAAACAACAGTGGTCAAGCTAAATTCCCACTATAGTGCGATATTGCAAAACAAAATTCCCTAAAATTGCGGGTATCCAGGAAGCTTCACCATACCATGCTGGTTTGGGAGTGAAAAGTTTAACAAGGCCCTCTGTGATTCTGGGGCGTCTATAAATCTAATGCCTTTATCTGTATTCAGGAACCTGGAAGGTGAGTTTGGAGTGATCAAATCAATACCAGTATCCCTACAAGTGGCTGACCATACCACTATTCTACTTGAGCGAATCATCGAAGATATTCTAGTGCGGGTGGACAAGTTTGTGTTCCCCATAGACTTTATTGTGGTGGATATAAAGGTGAACAAGAAGGTGCCTTTAATTCTTGGGAGGCCATTTTTATGTACAGGAAGAGCTATCCCTTATATCTATGAGGGCCAACTTATGCTCAGAGTGGGCAATGAAAAATGATGCTTCAGATCAAGAGGATGATGAAATACCTCAGCGGTGAGGTGTCTGCCTACTAATGTTTCAAGCTAGATATTGTAGGGGAATTGGCTGAAAAATACAAGTTACACAAGTTTGTGGGAGATACTCTAGAGATATGTATTAATCCCTCTAGTATAGCGGAGGATGAAGATCATGAAATAAAGAAAGAGGTTGAAGCTCTTGAAACTGAGAATCAAGTGGTTGATGAGGAGGAACTAAAAGAGGAGGCTTCTAAGCCTAATGTGGAATTGAAATTCCTACCCACTCACTTGAAATATGCGTTGCTTGAAACTAATAATTTTCCCGTGATTATTTCTGCTGACTTGACAGGTACACAGGAGAGAAAGCTGGTGGAGATGTTGAAAAAACATAAGAAGGCCATTGGCTGGGGCATAGCTGATAGTCAAGGAATCAGTCCAGCCATTTGCATGCACAAAATTCTTTTGGAAGAAGAAAGCAAGGTAGTGGTGCAACCCCAATGCAAGTTGAACAAGAATTTGGAGGAGGTAGTGCACAAGGAGATCATCAAATTTCTAGATGCGAGAGTGATCTTCCCTATCTCTGACAGACAGTGGATTAGTCTAGTGTAAGTTGTACCTTAGAAGGGAGGCATGATAGTGGTGAAACATGAAGACGACGAGTCAATCCCCACAAGAACAGTCACTGGGTGGAGAATGTGCATTGATTATAAAAGGCTGAATGATGCAACAAGCAAATACCACTTCCCACTCATTTTTATCGATCAAATACTAGAGAAAGTAGTTGGACACGGATGCTACTGCTTCCTGGATGGGTATTCAAGCTACAATTAGATACCCATTGCTCCAGAAGATGTTGAGAAGCATACATTCACTTGCTTGTCAGGTATTTTTGCTTACAAGAGGATGTCGTTTGGGATATGTAATGCACCTGCAACTTTTCATAGGTACATGATGTCTATATTCCGATTTAAACGGGAAGTGTATAGAGGTGTTCATGGATTATTTCACCCTTTTTGGTGAAGACTTTGAGGATTGCTTCATGAATTTGAAGCTCGTGCTTCAACATTGTGAAGCCACTCACTTGGTTCTTAACTGGGAGAAGTGTCATTTCATGGTGAAGGAGGTAATTGTCCTGGGCTACAAAGTAACTGCTAATGGAATTGAAGTTGACAGAGCTAAGGTTGATGTTATTTCTAGGCCCCCTCCCCTAACCTCTGTGAAGAGTATAAGAAGTTTCTTGGGACATGCTAGGTTCTATAGGCGGTTCATCAAAAATATTTCCAGCATTACCAAGCCTTTGACAACATTGCTAGCAAAAGATGCCAAGTTTATTTTCAATGTGGAGTTCTTAAGAGCATTCGAATTGATAAAGGAAAAGCTTATGAGTGCTCCTATTATGGTGACACCTGATTGGAGCCAGTCATTTGAGATAATGTGTGATGCTAGTGATGTAGCTGGGGGAGCAGTTCTGGGGCAACGAAGAGATAAAATGTTTAGGCCCATCTACTACGCAAGCAGGACGCTGAATGAATCTCAAGTCAATTATGGTACTAATGAGAAGGAGCTTTTTGATTAAGTACCTTGTGGGAAGTAAGGTGATTGTACACACTGATCACTCAGGGTTGATTCCCAAATTTTGTGTTATAGTCCACGCTATCCATATGAAGTCGTGCATCCTGCCGTGAATCTCCAAAAATTATCGGGCGTATAAAAAATGAACAATGAATAATCATCACTTTGACATCACCGTTACTCAGTTTTTAGCATTTTAGGGCCATAAAATAGGAATTTAGGAAAATTTCCACATTTTTGTGTGCTACATCATTTGCATGAATTTGGGTGATCGACCCCGAATCTCTTAAAATTTTGCGAGCCTAGGAAAATGACCTAATGAACAATAGTCATCGCTTCGTCATGACCGCTCCTATTTTTTTGCGTTTTAGGGCCAAAAAAGGAATTATGGAGGATTTTTATATTATCATGTACTATAGTTCACGCCATGTGCATGAATTCGGGTGGCCGACCACGAATCTCCTAAAATTTTGCAGGCCCATAAGAATTGACCTGTTGAATAATAGTCATTACTTTTCCACGACCGTTCCTATTTTTTAGCATTTTAGGGCCATAAAACAGAATTCAGGATGATTCCCAGATTATTGTGTACTATACTCGATGACATCTGCATGAATTCGGGCGACCGGCCCCAAATCTCCTAAATGTGGCACACAAAATAACATAATGAATAATAGTTATCACTTTGCCATGTCTGTTCTTCTTTTTGGCATTTTAGGGCCGTAAAATAGGAATTCAAGACGATTTTTAGATTTTGGTTTGCTATAGTCCACGTCATCTACATGTATGCAGGCGACCGACCCAAATATCCTAAAATTTTGAGGGCCTATAAAAAGACGTAATGAAAAATATTCATCGCTCCACCATGATTGTTCCCCATTTTTTACATTTTAGGGTCACAAAATAAGAATTCAGAATAATTCCTAGATTTTTCTGTGCTATAGTCCCCGCCATCTACACGAATTTGGGCGACAGACCTCGAATCTCCTAAAATTTTGCGGGCCTATGAAAAATGATCTAATGAACAATAGCCATCACTTTTGCCATGGTCGTTCCTCATTCTTGGCGTTTTAGGGACATAAAACCTGAATTCAGGACGATTCCCATATTTTCGTGTGCTATAGTCCACGACAACTGCATGAGTTCGAGTGACCATCTCGATTATTCACCATGACCGTTCCTCATTTTTGATGATTTAGGGACATAAAACAGGAATACAAAATATTTTTCAAATTTTTGTGTGCTATAGTCTATGCCATCTGCATGAATTCAGGAGACAGGCCTCGAATCTTCTAAAATTTATGGGCCCATAAAAATGATCTACTGAATAATTGTTATCGCTTCGTGATGAAGCTTCCTCATTTTTGGATTTTTGGGGCCATAAAATAAGAATTCAGGCCATTTTCTAGATTTTAGTATGCTATAGTGTCACGCCTCGAACTTGGGGAGGCGTGGCTGTCACCCGGTGTCGTGCTGGCCCGAGCAAATCACTCTGTAACTCATGATTGTTAGACCAAAACTAGAACATACATTGGTCGAATTAGCTAGACTCATTCCTTTTATAACTATCACGGGCCCACATGGCAACAACTCATAATGTATAACTATAAGTGGCAACACTGTATCACTGAACCATTTTCCTTAAAACATAAATACATATGGGCCGTCAAAACCTCTGACATACTGTACAAAATGAACCTCTATCTACAAAGCCTCTAAGATTATTTGACATCAAATGAGACAAGGTACCGGCCTACCCAAAAGTCTGTAGCAAAATTCTGACACGATGACTCAAAGACTCCACCGCACTCCGAATGAGGTGGAGTCTTACTGATCCTTCACTGAAGCCAATCTTGTCTACTATGAGGACTCGTCAAACTGAATATCTATACCTGCAGGCATGAATGCAGCGTCCCCAACAAAAGGACGTCAGTACGAATAATGTACTGAGTATGTAAGGAAATATATTGAAAGCTGAACTGAATTGATAATATAACAATTGAAAACAACTTGAAGTCAAAGATAATCTGAAGATATGCTTACCTGCTGATACTGACTCAACTCTCTCAATATAGTAAGTAAAATAGCTGTCCGGCCTTATATATATATATATATATATATATATCTACATATATAAAAAACGGCTCTGCCGTAGTAGGCTCGCTCATAGGCGCTCATCCATACTAGGCTCTGTATCTCGACCAACTGGGCTCTCTCATAGGCGCTCGACCACAGTAGGCACGGTATATAACTTACCATCTGATGAGAGGTGGCCCAATAGGGCCTGCCCATCGATTATAGCTCGATGATAATGAAAATACTGTAATACTGTATATATAGACTCTGTGCTCTCTTGATTGGAAAAAGGAAATACTCAGTTGAATATGAAGTCCCGATAAGGAGAATATTGTAACTTACACGACTAGGAAAATATACGTAAATTCTGAAATATGAATTTTTCTTTATACCTTGTTATCAAACTTATGTAATAACGGCTCATGCCAAAATGAAAAAAAGGTTTAACCTTAACATACCTGACTTGCAGATAAAACAGTCTTAATATCTTTGTCTAGCCATAGGAAACTAATACAGCTCCACGACTTGCCTTGCTCAGCATCACGTGCCACATGCTGACCAATTTGTGCTACTCAATCATGCATTTCAATCATTCTTTTTGACATATATAAAAGTGATCTTTTAGCAAGGATGTCTCTTCCAATCTGTGATTTGAAGTCTAATCTATCCACTACTGTTATTATCATATTTCCTTCTACTTCTAAAGAAACATGCAATATGAAGAAATACATTATTGTAATTGCTGCCCAATGCATCTAGACTTAAACTTAGTAGCTTAACAATTTTTCCATTCCCAAGATCTTTTGAATCTATGAAATCCACTTCTTAAGCTCTTCCATGCCTCCATTATATAGAAAACAACCCACGACCTCCAGAGCTAAGGGTAAGCCTTTAGCATAATCTACTACACAATTTGAGAGTTCTTCAAACTCTTTAACAGGAGCACTTTGTTGAAAGGCATGCCAACTAAAAGGCTCTAAAGCGTCCTGGCTAGCGAGTTGAGGGACAGGATATAACTTATCAAATAGTCACATGAAAAGGACTGTGACACATAATCTAGTATGACTTAAGAGTCATATGTTTGGTTAGTGCCTTGCTCCCACGTGGGGGTGGGGATGTGTTAATCTTTATTTACTTATTATGTAATTAGGTAGTGTCTCGTTATTCGATACTTAATCAATAATTATTAAAAATTACCTCAATTTACTTAAAATACTATTATTTTTAAAATACTTTATACAACTTACTATAATATACTTTACTATCGTGATCATGTGGTACCATACAAAATAAATACATACACTATTATTTTATTAAACACCCATGTAAATATATATATATATATATATATATATATATATATATATATATATATATATATATATATATATATATATATATATATATATATATTCTCAACCTTTAGTTCTCCTAATCTCATATAGAGTATAAATTTTCGTACACTTAATTTTTTAAATGGTAAAAAGATAATTTTTTTTTGTAGTTAATTATACTTGCGGAAAAATAAATATATCATTTTATGTAAGTACGCTCATTAAATTAATTTTGTACTATGCGTGTCAAATTTTTCTTAGACCATATTGGCTTATCAAACTCTTGGTATAGATCAAATTTAGATTTTATTTATATCATAGCTAAGGAATGTATTCTTACCTCTTTCATTGGCCACTGATAGCATTTATTTATTACTACCCTAATATATAGGAATATGGATAATTGTGCAGCTCTGTAATTCCTTTTTGTCTCTTAAGCTTGATACTATGTCTACTTTTGAAAAAGAATCAAATAGTGAAATGTTTGTTTGAGCTACTCTACTCTATAAACTTGATATTATATCTCATTCACTTAAACAGTGTTGTTTGGAATCTTAAAAACCATTTTATAATGTCCTACCTAGCTGATTCAATCAGTTTTGTTTTATTCTATTTTTTTTAAAGTAGATTAAGTAGCAATGATGCTATACTGACGGTGACCCCCAACAAATATCAACTTTTCTTGCACGCCACTACTTTTTTCTATTTCTTAAAAAATAGTGCATCATAATGCTAAGGTACATGATGTAACATATAGTTCATGCTATCTGTATAAATTCGGGGGATCAATCCCAAATCTCCTAAAATTTTGTGGGCTCATAAAACGATCTAATGAACTGTATTCATCGTTTCGCCAAGACCGTTCCTTTTTTTTTTTGGCGTGTTAGGGCCATAAAACAGAAATTTAGGACGATTTCTAGATATTCCTGTACTATCAGTATGAATTCGACACGACTGACCCCGAATCTCCTAAAATTGTGTTGGCCAATAAGAAATTATCTTATAAACAATAGTCATCTCTACGCCATTACTGTTCTCGTTTTTAACATTTTAGGGCCATAAACCAAAAATTCAGTTATAGAATTCGTGTGCATAGTCCCCGCCATCTACATCAATTGGGGTGACCGACCCCAGCCTTTAAAAAATGAACTTATGGATAATATTTATCATTTGCCATGATCTTTTCTTATTTTTTGACAATTTAGTACCACAAAACTGAAATTCAGGACGATTGCAAAATTTCGTGTGCTATAGTTCCACACTATATATATGAATTCAAATGGCCAGTCCCAGTCGCCAAAAAATTTTAACGCCCATCGAGAAAGAACTAATAAACAATCGTTATCGCTTCTCCATGACCGTTCAATGTGTTTTTGATGTTTTAGGGTCATAAAACAGGAATTCAAGACAATTCCCATATTTTTGTGTGCTATAGTCCACACCATTTGCTATAAATTCTGGCGACCATCTTCGAATCTCCTAAATTTTGCAAGTTGATGAGTGGTGATTTTACCATTTGCTTTAGTCTCTTTTCTTTAGTTTTTGTATCCGCAATTATAATATGAGGTTGCTTATGGTGTGTATTGCTAGATTTTCAGGTAAATGACGCCATGAAGAGAGTTGAAGTCAATTGAAGTGGAATTGAGAAAAAAAGAGTTAAAGAAATGTAAAATCCTTTAGTGATTTCACATCTACAAAACACTGTTCGCTTCTGCGAGCTCGCCTCTGCGAGTAGAGGGCCACATCTACGGAAAATAGCCACCTTGCACTGGGACCGCGTCCGTGGTCAGTAATCCGCTTTTGCGGAGCCGCTTCTACGGCGACATGATCCGCAAATGCGGAAAAGGCAATTCCCCCCAGGCTTCGCATCTGCAAATGACTATAGACAGTTTTGGAATTTCACATTTTCTCGATTTCAAACCCACAAATACATGGCCTAGATTATTGGAAACACATCTTTGGTATCTTTGGCAGACGTTTGAAGCATTTTTTAGTCTCTTGAGTGTAGAACACAAGTATTGGAGCTAGGGTTATTGCACACACACTTGGAACTTAATGATTCGAAGCTTTTGGTTGAGAATTTTCCCACTCATTTATACTTATTATTTATTTTCTTACTTTGTATTGATAATCTAAGTGTGATTTTTTCCAACGCTTGAATGTTGTTTATGGAAATATTCATATTGAAAGTGTGGATTAAATATCTTGTTGTGCTTATGTATCGAACGATTTTTAGTTATATTGAAGTGTTATTGTCTCTTTAATTATCCTTGTTCTTTAATGTTTCCAAAGGGATTAGCTAACCTTAGGACTTGCTCATTTACTTAGAAATAATTTGGGAAAGATAATTTGGGGTTGGGAAAGATTAATTAACAAGAACTTGAGGCTTTAACACTCACTTTATAGATTCTACCTGGGGATAGGATTGAACTACTTGTAGCCATATTCAGCTGTGCTTGATCTCTTAATTGTTATAGGGATAATTCAATTAGGAAGTCTTTTTAGTCTTCAGAAGAAGCTAATATAGAATTATTACCCGAGGCAAATTAACATAAACTCGCTCATATTTATAATATCGTGAAATATATTGGATTGTTACTTGAGTGTAATTCCCATTGCATCCATGCTTGTAACTATTGATCATTTTACTTTCTTTCTAGGTTAGTTTACAATTTCGCAATTAGTTATAAATATTTTCTCAAAAATTTTCTAAGTTTTTTGCTTAGTGTCACGACTCAAAATCCATAAGGTCGTGATGGCACCGGACATCATTGTCAGGCAAGCCAATTATTAAATAGTTAAGTTAAATTTCTTTTTTTAGCATTTTTGAAATCATTACCTTACACTTTATTACATAATAACCAAATAAAATTCGCTAAGTAAATACGACAGTTTAATATTCTACTTTTTTTATAAAATATAAATCCCGAACACATTCCAGAACCCAGTGACACAAGTACATGAGCAATTACTAAGAATTTTACAAATTCTACAAAGCTTGTCCGAAATACAAATTGGACAAGGAATGAAAATGAAAATGAAAATACAATACACAGAGAAAGAATCTTCCGACTGCGGGTCGTCTCCGGGTGATGCAACTCGTCTAAGTTTCCAAATCATCCATATTTCTTTGAAAGTACCTGTGCAACAAAATACACAACAAGTGTAGCATGAGTACGAAAATAACGTGTACTCAGTAAGTATCCCGCCTAACCTCAGAGAGGTAGTGACGAGAGGTCGAATTTGACATTTGCTATAAGTCAGTTTAGTATAATCAACTGAGATGCTAAGCATGAGTATCATAGGAAAATTTAATAATAATCAGGGATAAGAAATATCAACTTCTTTCACATTTAGCACATTAAATCTTCGTCATTTCAGTTGGCAATTTTACAACTTCTTAGGCCAATAAACAGTAATAATTACAGGAAATATACACAATTATCATGCGCAAGAAAATGCCGAGGGTCGAACAGCGGGGACCAACAATAATAAAATGTGCACTGCCGAGGGTCGAACGGCCCGAACCATAGATGAATCTATCTGCCCCGCTCGCGAATCGAACATGCGACGCGGTTAATGTAATACTAGGGCTACCCCGCTAGCGAATCATACCTGCGACTCGGGTCCCCGTATAAATATACATAAAATACAGGGTCGTCCTGCTCGCGAATCATACATGCGACTCAGGCACCCAAAATTACACATATTCACACCAATAAACTACATTTTTATCAGAAAAATTAGCTGTTCCATGAAGTGATAAAATTCTTCTTTTAATAAACATGAGAATAGTATTTAAAACCTTTCTGGATATTTACTTTCCAATTTCGACACGGATCCAAACTCTATAGATTTATCCGAAACACAATTATCCAAGGAAGAATCAATTCTCCTTCTAGGTGATTAACAAAAGTAAACTCTATCCTTCTTAGAGATTTAGATACTAATTGAAAGCATCACATGACATTTTATTGACAAGGTCACAAGTACAACAAGTAAAGCATGCTATTGGGTCCTAACTACCCGGACATGACATAATAATAGCTATGCACGGACTCTCGTCACCTCGTGCGTACGTAGACCCCCACAAATAATAGAATGTATTCATTTAGTTCACCTATGGGGACAATTCCCCCTCATAAAGTTAGAAAGGAGACTTACCTCGCGTGGAAATTCCATAACCGGCTCCCAAGCCCTTCCGACGACTCCATTGGACGCACAACGCCCCAAAACTATCCAAATAACAACAAACCAATGAAAATATAGTCTAATATTTGCAACAATTCAAATTATATAATTTCCCAACTCCACTCAATGAATTGACCAAAATGCCCTCGGGCCCACGTGCCCCAATTCCGAAATTTCTCGAAGATATACCCTACCCATAGTCTTTCTAACTCAAATATACAATTTACTCTAAATTCCATGCTCAATTTCGTGGTAGAAATCCAAAATAAAATTTCTAGGTTTTCTTCCAAAAATCCCGTTTCCCTACTAATTTCCATGTTCAAATTCATGTAAGATCACATATTTAACTCAAAAATAGGAAGAAATCACTTACCTAGTGTTTCTTGGTGAAAATCCCTCCTTAGCTCTCCAAAATCGTCCAAACCAAATGAAAGAAATGAAAGAAATGGGCCAAACCTCGTGTTTAAAACAATCTGCCCAGGCTTCATCCAATTGTACCTTGCACTGTGCAGGTTGTACATCCTATTACAATTTTCCCTTGTTGTACACCTTCTGTTAAAACGCCCATAGCTCGTTGTATAAATATCCAAATGACAAACGGTTTGAAGATTTAGAAACTAGACTCGAAGATCTTTAGGTTGTACACCACATAACTTTTTATATATTCCGAGGTATGAGCTTCCAAAGTTTGCTCCATGCATCAGAAAATTCTGTCAAAACTTTTTCACCAGCCATCTTCAATCTATCATAACCTTTTGATCAAATGCCCAAAGCATGAATGGTTTAACTTTCTGGAAACTAGAATGCAAGGGCTACAAGTTTTATCTTTTGAAAATTTTCAGATTCCTTATATATTTTGATATATACGCTTCCAAAGTTAGCTCTTCGATGCATTAGTTGGTGTCCAAAATAGATTTGCAGCAGAAATTTCAGCAGCTATTTTGGCCCGAAATCCATTCCGTTAACCTTCCGAAATCCACCCGAGGCCCTCGGCACCTTAACAAATTATACCAACATGTCCCAAAACATGATACGAACTCGCTCGAGTCCTCAAATCACATAAAAAAACATCGTCAAAATCATGAATCACACTCCAATTCAAGCTTTATGAACTTTGAAATCTCAAACTTCTACATCCGATGCCGAAACCTATCAAATCATGTCCGATTGACCCCAAATTTTTCACACAAGTCATATTCGACATTACGGACCTGCTCCAACTTTCAGAATTGGAATCCTACCCCGATATCAAAAAGTCAAACTCTCGGTCAAACTTCTCAAAAACTTTCAAATTTCTATCTTTAGCCAAATGACTTCAAAATGACCTTCGACATCCGAATTAACTTTCGATTGCACTCCCAACTCCAGAATCAACTTCGACATCCGAATTAACTTGCGATCGCACTCACCATACATAGCTATTCCCAGGCTCGAAATCCCAAACGGATATCTATAACACTGAAATGCTTTTCAACCCAGATTTATGAAATTCTTCTAAAATGCTATCTTCCATAATATGCGCCGAAACGCTCCCGGGTTATCCATCTCCCGATCCGAACAGACGCCCATGTCCGAAATTGTTATACGAACCTGCTGGAACCTTCAAATCCCGATTCGAAGGTCGTTTACTCAAAATTCCAATCTTAGTCAATTCTTCCAACTTAAGGCTTTCGAAATGAGAATTTTCTTTCCAATTTGACTCCGAACTTCTCGAAATTCAACTCCGACCACGCCCACGAGTCATAATTCCTGAAATGAAGCTGCTCATGGCCTCAAACCGCTGAACGAAGCGCTATAGATCAAAACGACCGGTCGGGTCATTACATTATCTCTCACTTAAGCATACGTTGGTCCTCGAACGTGCTAAGAACTACTCTGGAGTTATCAGAAATCACTGTTTAACACCTCTTGCACCTGCCCGTGCTGCCACAACCCAGTTGAGCACATAAGCTTGATCAAATATGAAGATATCCTCCTTTATCCATAAAATAAGCTCAGAACTTAGGTCCAACACCTAAAATTCTCTGCCAGACCTGTTTCCAATATATGAACACCATATCAATTACCACACGAAGTACCAGAACACGACTACGTACCCTTCCTGATTTAGCATCATGCACCACATAACTCATCATCTAACCACAATGACACTCCATGAACCTTAATAGCCAAAATTCCATGAATCTGATGCTCCTAATGCACCTTATGATATATATATACATCCTGCTATAATGCTGGCGATACCACCACAACGGAGGAGATGTGTAGAAATTTCTAACCAATTGTAGAGTTAACCAAACATTGAATCCTTCCTCTTGACTAAGTCCATCATCTCATTACAAACCAAAAAGGTTAACTGTCCTTTAATGTATTTCACATAATCTTATCGCACTGATCCCTGATGCAATAATCTCGTCTCACCCAATATGAGCTACTCAGACAACCAATCACCCCAGATATGACCAACAGTCTCACACTATGCACAATGCACCAATAAGCCACAATTCGAACATGATACATAAGGAAATGACTCAGGAAGAGACTGCGCAACTCACGCAACTAACATGGATTTCCTTAGGAAATAGGCAAAACACAAGAAAAAAAATAAATATAGGAACCTCACTCAACATCACACTGTTGCGGCGTGCAACCCGATCCAAATGACATACCCGTGGCGGCGTGCCACCCAATCCCATCAAATTCACATAAGGAGATATACACGGAGCTGAATTTCTCACTATCACAAAATACTGAATATCAATCACAAGCACGCTAAGTGCATAATACCATCATGGGGGGACTGATAGAGCCATACGCTACGAAAACTCGAGCACAACTGAGATGCGATATGTATACTCTGAATCTCAAGAGCTCGCCTGCTCACATAACATCATTACTACGCAGAAACTCAGCACATAGGAATTTATCAAGTCATTTCACAACTCACACGACACAATCATAATATTACATGAATTTGACGAAGACGGAACCACACCTGATATTCTAACACCCCTCCTTGATGATCACTATACTGAAATGAACACATCTAACTCACATGGAGCCTATATCCCTGTTTAATCCATTTGGGCACTTCAAGCCAATTCCACTCACACTGAACTAGGCTAATAGCTTGACCTGGGTCCATAATAGCCCACTTCCTCTCATAACACGCAAGAACAACCATCAC
The DNA here is from genome assembly GCA_005239525.1 of Nicotiana knightiana. Lineage (NCBI taxonomy): Eukaryota > Viridiplantae > Streptophyta > Magnoliopsida > Solanales > Solanaceae > Nicotiana > Nicotiana knightiana. Next base: position 73,423 of record ML400603.1, on the reverse strand, counting down.
AGCCGGGACAAACACCCCACAATCCACAATCAACTGAACCGAACGCCTTCCAGGCATAAATTCTCAAGTAAGCAAGATTGCACTTCCTTATACTTGGTCTAAATCTTCAATCAATCAGGTGACTACATGTCACACTTATACAATCTTCTCGTGGTCATGCTCCCACGACCTTCCACACAAGGTAACAAGTTTGCACATCCATACCACCGACTACACTAACACTGTAAAAAAATTCAAGGACCCATAACCGGGATACAAAGCCTCTTTCACCAAACACCGATCTCAGATGACACTGAAGACAACAACAACTTACTCTAAACATTCAGGTCACTTTTTCTTGCTCATCCGAGCTCATGACATCCTAGTTAACACCAAATCGCAGTCTCGATCCTTACTTCCAGTTACACACCATTTACTGAACCTAACATGCCAATATGAGATTGCGCAAGAATTCCATCATAACTCCTGAACCACTAATAGGGGAAACACCTCATCATATAGAAACCTCTTACTTACCTTAATTCAAGAGAACAATAATAACAATCAAGTGAATTCTCACAATCACCCAATATGCAAATCCTTAAGTAGTGGTCTGAACCACCATAAACCTTCTAGGATCCACCTACACCTGACTGGCCATAGCACTCGAATGCTCCCCAATGAAATATATTACGACGACCGACAAGCCCCACACACATCTGCACAAACCACATGCATGCTTTAATTACACTGAAGAAACTGATCACTGCCGTACATGTACCATTTCAACCACCTTCCTTTTTCCCAGAAATTATACTGCAAAAGCTCGTCTCTTAATCATACTGCTGTCTGAAACCCTTAAACGCTGCATTCTTAATTTTTGAACTCACTAGGACCACTATTGAGAGTCGCCCACTCTGGCTGGTCCCGAATACAATCAACTCCAAGGCTCTTCTAGAACACGAACACCTTTTTTAATGAAGCACGTGACTGAGTCACTACCCTATAGCTCGCCCATGCATCAAGCATAAATTCTGAATCTCGCAAAACCTAACCATAGTCTAATAGGACCAACTCGTGCACATATTTATCAAATCCCATGCCCAATTACCATTCTACTCCTTTCCCTTAGCTGTAACTTGTCAATACGCCGACAATCCGCAACCCCATGAGAAGACAATCCTACATCCCAACTGCAGGTGGTGGGACTCCCCCACTTAGCCCAAAGCTACTCCTTGCACCACTCTAGACCCTGCTGAGATCCTTTCCCCTTTGTTGACATGAATCTTGCTCAAAAAATCTGTCTAATTCTTCCAAATTCTCTTGTTAGCACTCCCTAAATACTCAAATTCTTTAGCATCATTCACACATTCTGCCTCCTACCGAATAGCCACCAGAATCCCTCACAGAAACTTCCCAACCACACAACCGCTAGTCTACTCACAGGAGATAACCCACCTGTGGAAATCACAGACTGACACCTTCCAACGACGCTGAAATGCACACTCTCGGCAACATCAATACCCCATCCTAAGCCTTCTCTCATTCACCAGCTTTACCAATCCGTCCGCTCTTCATGGGCATCTACTATATGCGCTACAATATCCCCTAATCCACCACTATGCTGTCGCTCTCCCACTTGGTAAACTCATTCCTTTAAAAAGCATACCTGACTTCTTCCTTACACATGGACTTTTTAGAAAGGGACCCACCGCCTAGCACTTTTCACATATCTTCCGTCATCATATGCTACCCAATTGCTGCCTCAATTCAACATAATTCTCTGCAGCTCTTAAACCGGTAGTCACCACGACTTCAAACTCCCCGAAGATCATCCTTCTCGAGCTACCTTCATTAGAAATAACTATTCAATTTTGAACCACCACACACCACGATCTCTGACAACCGCTTCTTCAATACTACTTCACAACACTCTGACCTAATGCAACCGAAGGACTATAACACCGGCGAACTTAGCGCACTCTACTCGATCAAAACATCGATACCACCTCATAGATGAAAACTCCACCACTCTTGATAACACCAAGTCTTATTACTTTATCCCCCCCAGACTTGAACATTCTTAGCCCAATTGCCCTTCCTCCGCCGGAACTAAAATACTGAAATCTCGAAATTACGCTATGAGAAGACCTCCCTTCCAGCCATTCATCACCCCCAATCTACGGGAAATAATTCTACCATCATATCAACACCGTGCGATAACCAATCGTAAGTGTCATAACAATCTAAGCATAGCCTCAAAATTCTCAGAAACACAGCAACTGAGCCGAAACAACATAATATTCTTCTACAGGGAAACAACAACAGCCCCAACCAACTACACATGGAAAACATCTCACGCCATATCCGTAGCACCATTTCAATTCCTCAAATCCACAATTCATAGCAAGCGCTTTGCGACGTATAAGATTGAGTAGGAAGAACATAGGCATAATCCTCAAAGGAATCGAATCACATGATGAGGAATCAAGAAGGGAAGTATCCCTAACAACCCTGTAGCCTCTCGAAGATAAGTACAGAAGTCTCCGTATCGATTCGCAAGACTCTACTAGACTTGCTCATGACTCATAAAACCTAAGGGAACCTAGTGCTCTGATACCATGTTGTCACGACCCAAAATCCATAAGGTCATGATGGCGCCGGACATCATTGTCACGTAAGCCAATCATTAAATAATTAAGTTAAATTTCATGTTTTAGCATTTTTGAAATCATTACCTTTCACTTTATTACAGAATAACTGAAAAAAATCTGCTAAGTAAATACGACAGTTTAATATTCTATTTTTTTTATAAAATATAAATTCCGAACACATCCCAGAACCCGGTGACACAACTACATAAGCAATTACTAAGAATTTTACAAATTCTACAAAACTTGTCCAAAATACAAATTGGACAAGGAATGAAAATTAAAATACAATACATAGAGGAAGACTCTGCTGACTGCGGGTCGTCTCCGAGTGATGCAACTCGTCTATGTCTCCAAATCAGCCATATTGCTTTGAAAGTACCTGTGCAACAAAATGCACAGCAAGTGTAGCATGAGTACGAAAACAACGTGTACTCAGTAAGTATCCCGCCTAACCTCAGAGAGGTAGTGACGAGAGGACGAATTTGACACTTGCTATAAGTCAGTTTAGTATAATCAACTGAGATGCTAAGCATGAGTATAAATAATCAGGGATAAGAAATATCAACTTCTTTCACATTTAACACATTAAATCTTCGTCATTTCAGTTGGAAATTTTACAACTTCTTAGGCCAATAAACAATAATAATTACAAGAAATACGCAGCAATTATCATGCGTAAGAAAATGCCGAGGGTCGAACGGCGCAGACCAACAATAATAAAATGTGCACTGCCGAGGGTCGAATGGCCCGAACCATAGATGCATCTATCTTCCCCGCTCGCGAATCGAACATGTGACGCGGTTAACATAATACTACGGCTACCCAGCTCGCAAATCATACCTGCGACTCGGGTCCCCGTATAAATATACATAAATACAGGGTCATCCTGCTCTCGAATCATACATGCGACTCAGGCACCCAAAGTTACACATATTCACACCAATAAACCACATTTTATCAGGAAAATTAGCTGTTCCATGAAGTGATAAAATTCTCCTTTTAATAAACATGAGAATAGTATTTAAAACCTTTCTTGAGATTTACTTGCCAATTTTCACAGGGTTCCAAACTCTATAGATTTATCTGAAACACAATTATCCAAGGAAGAATCAATTCTCCCTCTAGGTGATTAAGAAAATTAAACTCTATCCTTCTCAGAGATTTACATACTAATTAAAAGCATCACATGATATTTTATTAACAAGGTCACAAGTACAACAAGTAAAGCATGCTAGTGGGTCTTAGACTACCCGGACATGGCATAATAGTAGCTACGCACGGACTCCCGTCACCTCATGCATACGTAGCCCACCGCAAATAATATCATGTATTCATTTAGTTCACCTATAGGGAAAATTCCCCCTCACAAAGTTAGAAAGGAGACTTACCTCGCTCCGAAATTCCATAACCTGCTCCCAAGCCCTTCCGACGACTCCATTGGACGCACAACGCCCCAAAACTATCCTAATAACGACAAACCAATGAAAATATACTCTAATATTTGCAACAATGCAAATTATATAATTTTCCAACTCCGCTAAGTGAATTGAAAAAAATGCCCTCGGGCCCACGTGCCTGGATTCCGAAATTTCTCGAAGATATACCCTACCCATAGTCTTACTAACTCAAATATACAATTTACTCTGAATTCCATGCTCAATTTCGTGGTAGAAATCCAAAATAATATTTCTAGGTTTTCTTCTAAAAATCCCATTTCCCGACTAATTTCCATGTTCAAATTCATGTAAGATCACATATTTAACTCAAAAATTGGAAGAAAACACTTACCTAGTGTTGCTTGGTTAAAATCCCTCCTTGAGCTATCCAAAATCGTCCTAACCAAATGAAAGAAATGAGCCTAAAACTCGTGTTTAAAACAATCTTCCCAGGCTTCATCGAGTTGTACCTTGCGTTGTGTAGGTTGTACATCGTATTATAATTTTTCCTTGTTGTACACCTTCTGTTAAAACGCCCATATCTCCTTGTATAAATATCCAAATGACAAACTGTTTGAAGATTTAGAAACTATACGCGAATATATTTCATTTTATAGGTTATACACCACATAAATCTTTATATATTCCGAGATATGAGCTTCCAAAGTCGGCTCCTTGCATCAGAAAATTCTATCGATACTGCTTCACCAGCCATCTTCAGTCGATCATAAGTTTTTGATCCAATGCCCAAATCATGAATGGTTTAACTTTCTGGAAACTAGAATTCAAGGGTTACAAAATTAATGTTTTGCAAATTTTCAGATTCCTCATAGATGTTGATATATACGCTTCTAAAGTTAGCTCTTTGATGCATTAGTTGCTGTCCAAAACAGATTTGCAGCAGAAATTTCAGCAGCTATTTTAGCCCGAAATCCATTCCATTAACCTTCCGAAATCCTCCCGAGGCCCTCGGGACCTTAACAAATTATACCAACATGTCCCAAAACATGATACAAACTCGCTCGAGGCCTCAAATCACATTAAACAACGTCGAAATCATGAATCACACTCCAATTCAAACTTTATGAACTTTGAAATTTCAAACTTCTGCATCCGATGCCGAAACCTATCAAATCACGTCCGATTGACCCTAAATTTTGCACACAAGTCATATTCGACATTACAGACCTGCTCCAACTTTCGGAATTGGAATCCGACCCCGATATCAAAAAGTCAAACTCTTGGTCAAACTTCTCAAAAACCTTCAAATTTCTATCTTTAGCCAAATGACTTCAAAATGACCTACAGACATTCGAATTCACTTTCGATCGCGCTCCCAACTCTATAATAACCATACGGATCTATTCCTAGGCTCGAAATACCAAACAGACATCCATAATACTGAAATGCCTTTCAACTCAGATTTATGAAATTCTTCTAAAATGCTATCTTCGATAATATGCGCCGAAACGCTCCCGGGTTATCCAAATCCCGATCCGAACATATGTCCATGTCCGAAATTGTTATACGAACCTGCTGGAACCTTCAAATCCCGATTCGAAGGTCGTTTACTCAAAATTCCAATCTTAGTCAATTCTTCCAACTTAAGGCTTCCGAAATGAGAATTTTCTTTCCAATTTGACTCCGAACTTCCCGAAATTCAACTCCGACCATGTCTACGAGTCATAATTCCTGAAATGAAGCTGCTCATGGCCTCAAACCGTTGAACGGAGCGCTAGATATCAAAATGACCGGACGGGTCGTTACACTTAGCATAATAAGTGATAATTCTCTTACACGCCCAATCACCTGCATATTGTTCTTTAAGGGATTCGACCCTAACTCATAGTTGGGTAAATTATATTGCATGTGACCGTCTCCATTTACTTTTTAGTAGTGGATTTGGACATCATCACATGTCCATAAAAATGACCAAATGAACAATAGTCATCGCTTTGGCATGAACGTTCCTCATTTTTTTGAATTTTAGGGCGAACCAACATGAATTCAAGACGATTCTCAAATTTTTGTATGAAATTATCCACGTCATCTGCAAGAATTGGGACGCACGGCCACAAATTTCCTACAATTTTATGTCCCTTCAGAAACGACCTAATGAACAATAGTCATCGATTTGCCACGGCTATTCCTTTTTTTCGCGATTTAAGTCCGTAAAATAGGAACTCAAGATGATTTCTTGATTTTCGTATGTCCACGTCATCTGCATATATTCGTGCGATCGGCCCTGAATTTCCTAAAATTTTACGGGCGAACAAAAAATGACCTAATGAACAATAGTCATCGCTTCTCCATGATAGTTCCTCATTTTTTAGCGTTTTAGGGTTATAAAACATGAATGCAAGACGATTTCCAGATTTTAGTCTGATATAGTCCACGCCATCTGCATAAATTCGGGTGTGTTTACTCGTAAATGGTACAATTAAATTTATATGTGATTTATAGTCAAGGAATCGATTTGATCCAAATATGATATATAAATTAAACAAAAAGTACAAGACTTAGCGATGAAATCGAGATAAGACAACAAATTACTTAGTTTCAGAAGCAGAGCTTTCGAAGGCAATAATAAGAATATAAGTAGATCAGAAATAAAGTGTTATTAGGCTTTAGAATAATATGTAGCATAAGTCTGTTAGAAAATTCATGTCCTTACAAGGGTTGTTGAAGTTACTATTTATAGTTACCCCAAGCGAACAAGGTCCTAGGATCAAGCCCCTCTTAAATAATAATTATGGGCGCCATTGAAGGATGTGTAACGGCAAGCTATGAAAACCAAAATTCTCTATAACGAACTATGTATTTCATACTATAGAATATTATTCTTGAATGCTATCGGGTGGCTGACATTCGTTTGTCTTCGTTATCCATATTCCCTTCGGGGGCTTCCAGGTGCAAACTGAAGCTGCTGCCCCCAGTCTGGATTTCTACTTGCCTCACTTTCTGTCTATTCCCAGTTCCACGTGTCGCTCTATTATTTGAGTATTTAATATAAACAAATTTTATCCTATACAGATAGCCCCCTTGGTTTCTGGTGGCACATCTTTGTGTCGTTTGGAAGTTAGTGAAGATACCTTTCTTGGCGGAAAATTTTCTGATCCCCTCTGAAGAGTTTCTGATGCTCGATTAGACGCACACATCTCTGCATTTAATGCCCGGATCACGCGTCTCTTTACGATTTAGCAATACTTTCACCGGTTCTTGAGGTTATCATGGCTATAATTTTGGCGGCCTATTCATTTACTTATACGTCTCATTCTTATTCTTTTACACTTCACATTTTTTCAAAATTCTCCGTATATATTTGCATTCAACTCTTTCTTGCTTTCTCTACTCCTTAACCTTCTTCTTCGAAAAATTCTTACTTCTTTTTGCTAACTATGGCCTCCTCTTCCAAGAACTAAAGCTCTTCAGAAAACAAAGAAAGCCTCGTTGATGCTGCCCCTCCTACGGTGAGCACCATTATTCCCAGAAGGCTCAGTATAACCAAGAACTTTGAAGAGAACTTTCCTTCTACTAACTTCCGCAGATAGGTTGTTTGTGTGTACCCTTCTTCCACCCGTCCTTCTAGTATTCTTGATGTGAAGAAAGACTGTGGCTACCATGATTTGAACATAATCTCTCCCGATCTAGAGGAGCGAGTAACCTTCCCTAAGAAGAGTTTTATGTATGTTTACCCATACCCCTTCACTTTGAGCCCATTCTCATTGAGCTGGGGACTTGAACCTGTAATCTCGGAGTTTTGCTTCCATTATCAAGCCTGCTTGGTGCAGGTGAGCCCTTATGTATGGAGGATGGTAGTATGTCTTTGGCGGCTATGCAAGGAGACGGGGGAAAAGCTCTCCTTGGCTCGAATTATGAACCTTCAATCCCCCAAGATTTTTCGTGGAGGAGTAATAAACTTTAGCAAAGGTGGTCACCATGCTTTTCTCACCAGCATGGATGATGAAAACGACCATGGATGGACGGAGCAGTTTCTTGTAGTTGCCAACAAGGACATCATCCCGGCTATAACTCCATCTTTCCCTGAGTCATGGACTCGTACACGTAAGTTCAACGTCTGTCGTTTCCATAATTAAAGTTATTTTTGTGTCGTTACCAATCCTTCTCTTTTCACTACTCAACAACTAGGTGGACACCACCAAGAGGTTGAAGGCTTTGACTAGTGGGTCCAGAAGATTTTGGATATTCCAATGCATGAGAACCCTCCGGTGGAAAGAACTAGCCCTCAATTTTGGGTGGAAGGCCAAAAATCATGGTAAGTTGATTCTCGAACTAATCTTGTTTGTACCTCACATATAAGAATATTGGATAAGTGTTAAATTCATGTCTTCCATATTGCTCTGTTACTTTCCCCGTGGAGGACGTTTTAGTTGATCCCGGAGATACAACAAGGTTGCTGCGGGAGGCATTTACCTAAACGGGCGCCATCAGACTTGCTTTCGGTGCAGGTTCTTCTTGTAGGATTCCCCGATCAGAGAACAAGCAACAAAAAAATGACGTTCCTCTATGGCCGAGGGTAAAAATAAAAGGGTGAAGAATGTCGTGCCCAAGCCATCCGCAACCACTGTGGTGATTGATGATGATGGGGAATCCAGTGAAGAAGGAGATTACCTACGAAGGAGACGACGAACTTCATCTGCTCAACAGAATGCTCAATCTGAAGATCTGATGACACCAATCAAGGATGACGTCGAAACGCTCTATGGAGGATGTCAATTCTCGCTTCCGAGCCCCTGTCGCTGCTCCCAATACTATTAGGCTGGATACCGAGCCTCTTCCGTCTTCGGTTGATGATAAACCAATAAACAACACTACTTTTTCCACAGCTGCTTCTTAAAGCACAACGCCATCAACTTCATCTCCTTATTCGCCAGCCATGCCTTCACCACCAACAACTGCTTCATCATCCCCATCGGGTGCAGACACCCGATAGGAGGAAGACCCCCCTCCCTCGTCCCCAGATCATAGGAACTTGGGGTATAACTATTCGCCCCCTCTGTAGATCCTCAGAAGAGAGGAGCGTCTCCCTCTCAATATCTACCGAATGCCATCAGTTGTCCCAACCGATGGAACTTGCCAATTACCTGAAGCCACTGGATTCAAAGAAAGATAAGGATAAAATGCACTCTCTTTTGGGGGAGTGTATGATAAACAATGCCATGCACAATGCAACAACGATATGATATTTGTTCCTTTTATTGCTTCCTCTTGTCTTGTTATGACAAGATTTCTGATTTTAGTTTTTGCATTGCAGGCTAACTTCCTTGCTTCCGAGGGTCTTCAAAGTTTGATCATCGATAAAGAAAATTTCAAGTCCGAGCAGGATCAGCTATTGGCCGAGCGGGATCAACTTACTGCTCGCCTCCCGGCACTAGAAGCACAAGCTGCCAAAGCTGTTGAGTTTGAGAATCCATTGCAGTAGAGTGAACAAGCAATGATAACCCTCAGCAAATAGGACACCCTGTTAAAGGTGCAATTTCAAGAGGCCAAGGCAAAATGGTCTGAGGTCCAAAATGCTATTCTTGCTGCTGCCGAGCGCGAGGCTACCTCTACTGAGAGATTGAATAATTTGGAGGTAGCCTTCAACTCCAAAGCTAATGAAGCTGATTTTACTAAGGAGAAGCGTGCCCAGATGGAAGATAAATATAAGAGGGTCATGGAGCATAATAAAGTTTATAACTCCACTATCCATGACCTTGATCTTAGCCTTTAGGCCCAAGATCCGAGCAGAATAGCCTTTCGACCGAGGTTGATCAGATTAAGTCAGAGCTTCAGTACTGAGCAGATTCCCTCATTGTTGAAAAAATATATTCTATGCATAGCACGAGGAGGAAACCTTAGAAGCGGCCAAAACAAGCGTCATTGATTTTAATGCCGAGATTGCCATGGCTCATGAGCTTAAGTCAACTGCCCCAAGGGACCTCCCAGTTCAACCTGTTGCAACTGACTCTTTTGGTTCCGGTTCTGAGTTCTCGGAAACTGAGGAAAAACGTGAAGGGGATGACGATGAAGGCCAAGGTCCTGAGCCGGCGGCAGATTCGCCTTCTTCTCCTGGGGGCGTAGACGCTTCTCTTCCCCCAAGTTATGGGGGCACATTAGTTTAGTTGTTTGCTTTCTTTGCCCTTTGTTTTTCGTGTCATATTTTGTACTTATGTTTCTTGGCACGTTTGTTATTTAAAAGTGCTTTATTTTGTTTAAGCATTGTGCAAATTTTTCTTTTTGCATCGAGTTATGCAACGCTCGGAGTGGTTTTTCCCCGACAATATTTAGGTTCCGGGCATAAATTCTTCTGGAACCAACCCTTTACTGTGAGAGTTTCATAAGAGAGGGCCTTCTTACATTTACGGTGCTCTTGAAGAGAACGTCTCCTGTTCATTCTGACACTAGAATTTGAAGTACTTGATTAAATTTCAAATAATAAAATTTATTCACCGTTTGGAAAAGAAACAAGATAAATATAAAAGGATATTACTTCATTGCTTCCATTTTCAAAAGTACATAAGCATTCGTTGTGCTGAAAAGAAAATTCCCTTTACTTGTGGCTAACATGTACAACTTATTTCTATGGGGCTGGTCGTGCAGTCCCCGGTCTTGATGGTACATATTTGTTCTCAGATTTTGTAGTCTCGGTTTATGTGGCAGTCAGGTTGTCGTATACTCATATCATTCCCCCCATTGTTCGAATGAGAAGAATGCGAATTGGAACACTAGAAGTCTTGCTCCTTTGTAGATACCACTAGTGAATGGTTGGATAATCTTTGGTCCGATAGCAAGCTTCATTTCCCGTTAGGAAATTTTTTATAGAGCCAAAGATTGTCTAACCACCCCAAGTGGCTCGCACTCGTGAACGGTCGGGTAACCTTTGGTTCGATAACAAACATTATTTAGGAACTTTTCTACCGAGCAACAGATTATCTAACTGTCCCATGGTGGTTCACTGTTTTCATGCCTTGTTGTTTAAAGGTCTTATTTGTGCTGATGATACTTCCTTCGTAGTATGATTTCCGTTACTGCATCGTTAAAAACCTTGCCAAAAACCATATTTGGACAGACACTTGACGAAGGGAAAAAGAGTGCAGCATACTTTCAGTATAGTCGATGTTCATAAGGTATAGTACCTTTTGAGGTGTGCCACATTCATATTGCTCATCAATTTTACTCCGTCTTGATTTTTCATTTCATATAATCCTTTCTCGATGACAGCTGAAACCCGGTAGGGGCCTTCCCACGTCGGACCCTGCTTTCTTCCGTTGAGCTCTCGGGTATTTTGAGTCACTTTACTTAAAATAAAATCCCCCACTTTGAAATTATGGAGATTGGCTCGTCGATTATAATATCTTTCCATGCTTTGTTTCTAGGCGGCCATCCTTATATATGCCAAGTCTTTGCGTTCGTTGAGAAACTCCTACCTGACCTATAATTCCTTGTTATTTGCTTCTTTGACCGCCTGGAAGTATCTCATGGTAGGTTCTCTTACTTCCACCAGGATCTGGGCTTCTACTCCGTATACAAGAGAGAAAGGCGTCTCTCCTGTGCTTGATTTGGCCATTGTTTAGTATGCCCATAGTACTCCCGGTAACTCTTCGGGACATTTGCTTTTGGCTACTTCCAATCTATTTTTTAGATTTTGAATAGTCACTTTGTTTTTAAATTCTGCTTGGCCGTTTGCGCTCGGATGGTATGGAGATGATGTGAATCCTTTGATTTTCAAGTGTCACGACCCCAAATCTTAACAGGTCGTGATGGCGCATATCGTGGAACTAGGCTACCCATCACATAACTACCCATCCGTTCTATTATAATGTTTCAATAATCACTAACAACCAACAAGAAAGCATAAAATAATTTCTTTAAGTCTTTACGCTCCCATAATAATCTAACAGTCTAAACAACTCTCCCAAGACTGGAGTCAATGATCATGAGCATCTAAGAAAATAAACTAACTCTGCTAATATCATAATAAGTATCTATGAATCAAATTCTAATACTATATGAGGAAGGGAAATGAAGAAGCTGCGGACGCTGAACAGCTACCTCGAAATCCCGTAAGTTGCTGAATACGAATCAAGACAGCTACTGTTCCGAACCAGTACCTGGATCTGCACACAGGGGTGCAGGGAGTAATGATGAGTATGCCAACTCAGTAGTAATGAAAATAAATCACAATTTGAAGTATATGAACACACATCACAAAACACCAATCCACCAAATAGTAAAACATGAGGTCTCAATAAAGTATACATAAGTTCGAAAACCAGCTACCATAAAATCCTTTTGAAACAAGTATATTTTCAATATATCTCAGTAAAACTCTCAGTAGTATCAGTTTGAAAAATGAAGTGAATCATAGTCAAAACTCAGTAAAATATTTTCATAAATCTGCCCCTCGGGCCATAATTATTTCTCGTAACAATTTCCCACAACACCTCACCATCACTCAGTATCAGCACAGCGGGCAACCTCACAATCACTGAGTATCAGCCCAGCAGGCAACCTCACAGTCACTCTGTATCAGCCTCGCGGGCATCACTCGCACTCAGTAGGTACCTGCGCTCACTGGGGGTGTGTACAGACCCAGAGGGGCTCCTACAGCCCAAACGCTATAACCAGCCACATCATGGCATAAATCACTCACAATATTGGCCCTCGGCTAGCCACATCATGGCATAAATCACTCACAATATTGGCCCTTGGCCTCTCTCGTATCATAACATCCTCACAATATTGGCTCGCGGCCTCACTCAGTCAGACACTCTCAACATGCCACTCGGGCCATCATTATACCGGGTTCTCGACCCAAAATAGTGTTTCATTTTCAAGAAATAATATCAAATACTCTGAGTGTCAAAACAGTTATCAAGAAAAGACTAAGTGGAAATCATAACTTATCAAGTGAGGAAAATAGTAAAAACAGCCCGCAAGGGGTAAACAGATCGACACTAGGCCCCAAACATGGCTTGCACCCCAAATTATATCAAAATATATCAATACTGTTAAGCATAGGCTTTAAAAATCGGTTTCGCAACTCAATAGTTGCCTAAAAAGGAATATATTTCAAAATTTCCAATCTTTGCATTCCAAAATACGTGAAAGGATCCCAGGTCCGGGGTTTCATACCCTCAAGTCGGGGTTTAAAGACATTACTTACCTCAAACTAGCCCCAAAAGCTACTCTGCAACCCGCTTGCCTCTCGAATCAACTTCTGAGCGCTCCAAATCTACCAAGTTCAGATTTTTATCATCAAATTATGCTTAAGGAATGAATTCCAATTTAAAAGTACCAAATTTAGCTCAAAACCCGAAATTAGCCAAAACCCGACCCCCGGGCCCGCATCTTGGAACTCGACAAATTTTCTACCAAAATGTTCTTCATCATCTCACGAGTCCGTACATATAAAGAACGCTAAAATTGGAGTTCGTTTGACCCCTCAAATCGACCCCTAAATGTCTCAAAATCTCAAGCCCTAATCCCATCTTTTTCTACTGATTTTCATGAATTAAACACTGATATTATGTTCCATAACCACATATCGAGTATTAGGGTCCAAAATCCTTACCTCAATGAAGAACAATTATTTCCCTCTTCAAAATTTCTTTTAAAAGCTCTATTCCTATTCAAAAATGGTGGAAAAGTGGGCAATGGTCGCAGAGGGTTTCAATATATATTGTCCAGTTATTACTTCACTGCGATTGCGGGAGTTCCCACGCGATCGCGAAGAGCAAATTCCACAGACCCTCAAAAGACCCTACGCGATCGCAGACCTTCACACGCAATCACGATTCAACAGGACCTCAACCCACGCGATCACAAACTTACCCACGCGATCGCGAAGAATAAATGAACTTACTCCCCACGCGCCTATAACTCTACGCGATCGCATGAAGATCCACGCGACCGCACTGCTCTAGCCTGCCAAGCTATGCGATCGCAGACACATTTACGCGATCACATAGAACAAATTCACTTGCCTCGACTTTTACTCTACGCGATCGCAGCTATTGCCATGCGACCGCGATGAACATATCACTGTTGTATTAACACTAGAAACAACAGACTTTCTAAGGTAAAAAATGCCCGTTAACCATCCGAAATCCATCCCGAGCCCCTCGGGACCCTAACCAAATTTACCAACACATCATAAATGATCATTCAAACTTAGTTGAACTCTCGGAACACCAAAAATAATATCTAAACACCAAAATCACGTCGGATTCAAGCCTAAGAACTTTGAAATTTCTAAAATCCACCAACGATGCCGAAACTATCCAAAACAACTCCGATTGACTTGAAATTTTGCACACATATCCAAAATGACATTACGAATCTGTTCCAACTGTCAAAATTCCATTCCGACCCCGATAGCCTAATTTCCACTGCCGACAGGAAAGCACCAAAAACTAACTTTCGCCAATTCAAGCCTAATTCTACACCGATCCTCACAAAATATTCCGAACACACTCTTAAGTCCCAAATCACCTAACGAAGTTATTCGAGCCATAAAATCCGCATTCTGAGGTCATTTACCAATAAGTGAACTCTCAGTTAACTTTTTCAATTCTAAGGCTATTTTTAAAGACCAAGTGACTAAATTATCATTATAATTATTCCGATTCCGAGACTACCAACTCTAACACATCAAGAACAGTTTAACCAAGCTGTGATGAGGAAATAACAGTAATGATAATCCAAGTTCTACGCAAGGACCGACCGGGTCGTTACATTCTCCCCCTCTTAAACAAACGTTCGTCCTCGAACGGGTCTAGAAACATAACTGGAGTCTCAAACAAGTGAGGATATTTTCTCTGCATCTATCGTTCGGTCTCCCAAGTAGCCTCCTCTACTGGCTGACCTCTCCACTGTACTTTCACTGAAGCTATATTCTTAGACCTCAACTTTCTGAGCTGACGATCCAAAATTGCTACTGGCTTTACCTCATATGACATATCACCCTCGAGCTGAACTGTGCTGAAGTCTAACACATGAGACAGTTCACCAACATACTTCCTGAGCATCGACACATGAAACACCGGATGAACACTCGATAGGCTCGGTGGCAAGGCAAGTCGATAGGCCACCTCTCCAACCTTCTGAAGTACCTCAAAAGGACCAATAAACTGTGGGCTCATCTTTCCTCTCTTTCTAAACCTCATAACACCCTTCATGGGTGATACTTTCAGCAGTACCTTATCACCTTCCATAAAAGACACATCCCGGACCTTCCGGTTCGCAAACTCTTCTGCCTGGACTACGCTGTCCGAATTCGTTCCTGCATCAACTTTAATTTCTCCAACGCATCCTGAATCAAATCTGTGCCCAATAACATAGCCTCACCAGGCTCGAACCAATCAACCGGAGATCTATACCTCCTACCATATAAAGCCTTATACGAGGCCATCTGAATACTGGACTGGTAGCTATTATTATATGCACACTCCGCTAGTGGTAGCTGTTCTGCATCATCTCACGAGTCCGTACATATAAAGAATGCTAAAATTAGAGTTCATTTGACCCCTCAAATCGACCCTTAAAGGTCTCAAAATCTCAAGCCCTAATCCCATCTTTTTCTACCAATTTTCATGAATTAAAAACTGATATTATGTCACCCTGATCGATATTGTGTGTCCTCACCATCTGTGAGAGAATGAAACAACATGAGTTTAGATTTCCAGAATCAATAGATTGGCACGAAAGAGTTCAAGAAAATAGAGATGTTTCCTAAGAGTTTTGCAGCCTCTCGAAGATAAGTACAGACGTCTCCGTACCGATCCGCAAGACTCTACTGAACCTTCTCATGACCGTTGAGTCCTATGTAACCTAGAGCTCTAATACCAACTTTTCACGACCCCAAATCCTAACAGGTCGTGATGGCGCCTATCGTGGAACTAGGATAACCATCACATAACTACCCATTCGTTCTATTATAATGTTTCAATAATCACTAACAAGAAAAAACAAAGCATAAAATAATTTCTTTAAGTCTTTACGCCCCCATAATAATCTAACAGTCTAAACAACTGTCCCAAGACTGGAGTCAATGATCACGAGCATCTAAGAAAATAAACTAACTCTGCTAATGTCATAATAAGTATCTATGAATCAAATGCTAATATTATATGAGGAAGGGAAATGAAGAAGGTGCGGACGCTGAACAGCTACCTCGAAATCCCGTAAGTTGCTGAATACGAATCAAGACAGCTACTGCTCTGAACCAGTACCTGGATCTGCACACAAGGGTGCATTGAGTAATGTTGAGTATGCCAACTCAGTAGTAATGAAAATAAATCACAGTCTGAAGTATATGAACAAACATCACAAAATACCAATCCATAAAACAGTTAAACATCAAGTCTCAATACAGTATACATAAGTTTGAAAACTAGCTTCCATAAAATCCTTTTGAAACAAGTATATTTTCAATATATCTTAGTAAAACTCTCAGTAATATCAGTTTGAAAAATGAGGTGAATCATAGTCAAAACATAGTAAAATATTTTCATAAATCTGCCCCTCGGGCCATAATCATTTCTCATAACAATTTCCCTCAGCACCTCACCATCACTCAGTATCAGCCCAGCGGGCAACCTCACAGTCACTCAGTATCAGCCCAACAGGCAACCTGACAGTCACTCAGTATCAGCCTCGCGGCATCAGTCGCATTCAGTAGGTACCTGCGCTCACTGGGGGTGTGTACAGACTCCGGAGGGGCTCCTACAGCCCAAACGCTATAACAAGCCACATCATGGCATAAATCACTCACAATATTGGCCCTCGGCCAGCCACATCATGGCATAAATCACTCACAATATTGGGATTCAGCCTCTCTCGTATCATAACATCCACATAATATTGGCCCGCCACCTCATTCAGTCAGACACTCTCAACATGCCACTCTGGCCATCATTATACCGGGTTCTCGACCCAAAAACAATGTTTCATTTTCAAGAAATAATTCAAATTCTCTGAGTGTCAAAACAATTATCAAGAAAAGACTAAGTGGAAATCATAACTTATCAAGTGAGGAAAATAGTAACAATAACCCCTAATGGGTAAATAGATCGGCGCTAGGCCCTAAACATGGCTTGCAGCCCAAATTTACTGTTAAGCATAGGCTTTAAAAATCGGGTTCGCAACACAATAGTTTCCTAAAATGGAATATATTTCCAAATTTCCAATCTTTGCATTCCAAAATCCGTGAAAGGATGTCATGTCCGGGGTTTCATACCCTCCAGACGAGATTTAAAGACATTACTTACCTCAAACTAGCTAGAAAAGCTACTCTGCAACCCGCTTGCCTCTCCAATCAATTTCCGAGCGCTCCAAATCTACCAAGTTCAGATTCTTATCATCAAATAATGCTTAAAGAATGAGTTCCAATTGAAAAGTACCAAATTTAGCTCAAAACCCCAAATTAGCCAAAACCCGACCCCTGGGCCCGTGTCTTGGAACTCGACAAATTTTATACCAAAATTTTCTTCATCATCTCACGAGTCCGTACATATAAAGAACGCTAAAATCGGAGTTCGTTTGACCCCTCAAATCGACCCCTAAAGGTCTCAAAATCTCAAGCCCTAATCCCATCTTTTTCTACTGATTTTCATGAATTAAACACTGATATTATGTTCCTTAACCACATATCCAGTATTAGGGTCCAAAATCCTTACCTCAATGAAGAACAATGATTTCCCTCTTCAAAATTGCTTTTAAAAGCTCCATTCCCGTTCAAAAACGGTGGAAATGTGGGCAAAAGGTCGCAGAGGGTTTCAATATATACTGTCCAGTTATTACTTCACTGCAATTGCGGGAGTTCCCACACGATCGCGAAGAGCAAATTCCACAGACCCTCAAAAGACCCTACGCGATCGCAGACCTTCACATGCAATCGCGATTCAACAGGACCTCAACCCACGCGATCGCGAAGAATAAATGAACTCACTCCCCACGCGCCTATAACTCTACGCGATCGAATGAAGATCCACGCGATCGCACTGCTATAGCCTTCCAAGCTATGCGATCGAAGACACACTTACGCGACCGCATAGAACAACTTCACTTGCCTCGACTTTTACTCTACGCGATCGCAGCTATTGCCATGCGACCGCGATGAACAAATCACTGCTGTGTTAACACCAGAAACAACAGACTTTCTAAGGCCAAAAAAGCCCGTTAACCATCCGAACCCATCCCAAGCCCCTTGGAACCCCAAAAAAATTTACCAGAACATCATAAATGATCATTCAAACGTAGTTGCACTTTCGAAATACCAAAAATGACATCTAAACACCAAAATCACGTCGGATTCAAGCCTAAGAACTTTGAAATTTCTAAAATACACCAACGATGCCAAAACTATCCAAAACAACTCCGATTGACCTGAAATTTTGCAGACATATCAAAAATGACATTACGAACATGTTCCAACTGTCGGAATTCCATTCTGACCCCGATAGCCTATTTTCCACTGCCAACCGAAAAACACCAAAAAATAACTTTCACCAATTCAAGCCTAATTCTACACCGGTCCTCATAAAATATTCCGAACAAACTCCTAAGTCCCATATCACCTAACAAAGCTATCCGAGCAATAAAATCTGAATTTCGAGGCCGTTTACCAATAAGTCAACTATCAGTTGGCTTTTCAAACTCTAAGGCTATTTTTAAAGACTAAGTGACTAAATTCTCATTATAATTATTCTTATTCCGAGCCTACCAACTCTAACAAATCAAGAATAGTTTAACCAAGCTATGACGAGGCAATAACAATAATTATAATTCAAGTTCTACGTAACGACCGACCGGGTCGTTACATCAAGTCTTCAAAGAATTTTTTGACCTTTGCGCTTTTATTGTGTCCCGTTTTCGCGGCCTTTTTCCTGTGGTATCCCGAACCTCCAAATAATGTTTTTCCACAGGAAATCAAAAACTTCGCGCTCACTGTTTTTCTGGTAGGGAAGTTTACCTTTGGGTTTTCGAGAAGTTTGCCATGCTCAAGATAGTTGATGATCTCATTTCTCTAGTCTCAGACCAAATTAGTCACGTTTACTTCATAATAATTGTCACATATAATACCGAATGCATAAGCTACACGACCGTACTAGAGTCTTGTCACGACCCAAAATCCCTCCAAAGGAGTCCTGATGGCACCTAGTCTCTAAACTAGGTAAGCCGAACATTTACAGAAATAACATTGATATTCACAAACTTCAAATTTGATAACTCTGAACAATTACAATTCCCAAAATCGGTAGTACAAGTCATAAGCCTTTGTAGGAGTAGTTATACATAATAAATATATCACTTTACCAAAACAAAAAGAATCAATGGATTCGCGCAGCTACTATCGATCAAATACCTCGATCTGTACAAAGGTATACAGAAGTGTAGTATGAGGCACACCATATCGGTGCCCAGTAAGTATCAAGACTAACCTCGATGGAGTAGTGACGAGGAACAGTCGAGACACCTACTGGTCAAATAAGTTGAACAAGATATGATAATAAACTATAAAATAAAGATAACTAAGTAATGTCAATAACAGGGAGAGAAACTACAAATAGTATAGATAATAAATGGAAATACGAATGATAACGAAAGATAACCAAGTAAATTAACACCAACATAACTGGGACTCAGACAAGTAAGGATGTGCTCAAATAAAGAAGGCGATGTTAACTCAGTGAATCACATCATTTCTAATACACAATCCCGACCATCTCGATCCTCGGTGTATAATATCATAATCTCCCTTTTCAAACTTTTACCACACATGGCACCTTGTGCCCACATATTTGCATCTCACTCTGCACAACAAAATCCACGTGCAACCCAGTACTTAATATCCGTAACTAATGCAATGAAGATATTCAAGGAGTCTCATTTATATAACATAAAATAAATTACAGTTTCTAAACCAATTAGGAAATTAGCGAGAAAAGATGAAGTTATTTTTAGAAATCATTTAAATGAAGAAAATACCCCTTTTAAATAAAATACTACATCGAATAAATTGTTGCATTTAATATAGGATTTATTAAATTAAAACTTAATATAAATTCCGTTTTAAGTAAAACAAAACCTCAGACAGGTTGAGAAAGTAGTTGAAGTAAAATATGACCACTAGTAGAAATAGTAAGTATAGAGATCATCGTCAGGTTCTAACTTAAAGTGGCACAAGGTAACATTATGTTAGTTATTTCATTTTTAAAAATACTATCTTACAAACGACTCAGCAGGGCAGGAGGTAATGACTCAACATAATAAATTCACTTCGAAAATCGATAATATGCAGAAATAAATACATAACTCAAGGGTCGTGTCAGTATCCAGCTATAACCAATTCTTACGTGAAATGTAAAACTACGGAATGACTTACACAATCAGAGAGAAATACATAAATACATATATTGATGCGGCGTGCATCCCGATCCCACAAATCCTCCCTTATTCCTCCTTAACAATTACATTAATAGTAAATGATATTTAATATGTTGCGGCATGAAACCCGATCCCACCAGTCCTCCCTTATTGCTATTCAATATATCACCCTTATTCCTCCTGTTGCGTCGTGCAACCCGATCCCACCTGTCCACTTTTATTACTCATGTTATGGCGTGCAACTCGATTCCACCAAACCATAGTTTAAACCAACGACAACAACAAATCCACAACTCAATTACCATAATTTTTACTACCAAGAGTATGAGTACACGGCAACAAGAGAATCACGTAAAATCAAGGAATACAAAAACCTTCATAAGGACAACGAGACAGGTAAGGCACGTGATAACTTCACCGGCAACCACAACAATTGAACATGTAGCATATTTTCACAGAGTCATAGAGGAACTCACAATTAAGAAATATCAAAACAATAAGGAAGGCAATCACTTCAATTAAGGCAAATAAGGGCCAAATAACAAGTAAGAGTTAGAGAAAAGCTAACAACATGTATAGAGCATGTAGAGGTAAAACTAGCAAATAGGAAACCCGATTATATCAGAAAACTTCCCGCTTAACGAACATAAGGACCTAAGAACCCTAAAGGAAAATTTTCCATAAATAAGATCGGGCACGCACTCGTCACCTCGCATGCACGGGCTACAATTAACATAGAGGACTCAAATCCTAAGGGGAAGTCCCCCACACAGGGTTACGCAAGATACTTACCTTAATTTGGCTAATTCAATACTCAATTTAGCTTTTCCTTTACCAATTTATCAATGCTGGACTCAATCTAGTCAAAAGAGACTTAAATACATCAAAGAATGCAAGTGAAAAGAATTGTAATTAACAAAGCTATGATTCTTATACAATTTGCAAAAAGCCAACAAAAGTCAACTCCCCGGGCCCGCATCTCAAAACCCGAGAAAAATTTACAAAAACCGAATGCCCATTCCGATACGAGTTTACCCATACAAAAGTTATCAAGTTCCGATACCATTTGGTCCTTCGAATAATCATTTTACATTTTTGAAAGACTTTACAATTTTCCCCAACTTTTCCTTTAGATTCTCAAAAATTTGATGTTAATCTAAGATATAATCACAAAATATAGTTGAAAATTGATTATAGACACTTACCCAATGATTTGGTATGAAAATCTTCTCTCAAAATCGCCTTACCTCGAATCTAGGGTTCAAAATATTAAAAATGAAACAAAAACTCGGAATTCTCAGCACTTAACACGCTTCAAATGTCGCATTTGCGACACTGGGTTCGCAATTGCCAACTCGCAAAAGGGAGGAATCCTTCGCAAAAGCGAAGTCTGACAAATCCTGCAAGGATCGTAATTGCGACAAAAATTATCACAAATGCGAAGATGAGTCCATCGCAAAAGCGGCTCAAATGTTCGCTAAAGCGAACTACCCCTGCCCTATACATCGTCGCATTTTCGAGACTGGTTCCGCAAATGCGAAGCCTGGCAGTCCCAGCCCATTTCGCAAATGTGATATCATGTTCGCAAAAGCGGCCATCGCAAATGCGATCCATAACTCACAAATGTATGAACTTTCTTCCAACCAATCCAAAACGCGTTCAAAACTCACCCGAGCCCTCGGCGCTCTAAACCAAACACTCTCACAAGTCTGAAAACATAACACAAACTCGCTCGTGCGATCGGAACACCAAAATAACCTCTAGAACCATGAATCGAGTGCCAAAACGCATGAAAATCATTAGGAACTTCAAGAACTTCTAGAATTGCAACAAAGCGTCCGAACAATATCAAATCAACTCCAAACGACACCAAATTTTGCAGGCAAGTCCCAATTGACGAAACAGACCTATTCCAAATTCCAAAACCACAATATGGACCCGATAGCCTTAAAGTCAAACTATGGTCAAACTTTGGAAGATTCTAAACCCTTAAATTGCCAACTTCTGCCAAATGATGCTGAAACCTTTATTAAAATCTCAAAATGAAATTCCGGACATACGCACAAGTCGAAAATCACTACCCGTACCTACCGGATCCGTCGAAACTCCGATCCGAGGTCAAATACTCTAAAGTCAAACCTTGGGTCAATTTCTTCAACTTCAGACTTCTAAAATGAGAGTCACTCCAAAAATCCTTCCGACCCTCTTAAAAACCCGAATCGAAAATGCACGCAAGTCATAATACACTGAGTGAAGCTACTCGTGACCTTAAACTGCCAAACCGGACGCAACTGCCCAAAACAACCAGTTGGGTCGTTACATCCTCCTCCACTTAAACATACGTTCGTCCTCGAACGTGTCTGGAGTCATTCCAAAGCCATCGAGCCGTTGCATGCTAACCATATGTACACCCGGGGGTTATTCCCTAGCACCCAAACCTATGTAGGACTGACAATGAAACTTAACTAAAGGTCTCATCTCATGCTTAGTCCATAACCTTAGGACAGAACCCAAACCTCAACATCTGAATTTCGTCATAGGACCTGAATCCCATATCATCACACTGTATGAACTTGAACAAGTTGAATCGAGTCAAAATTCCAATCCAGAATACAGCCACATGTTGTTCCACACAACTCAAATCCCAGTAGCAATAACGTCTGACCATCATAGTTGTTCAAATAACATCCTGGATGCCAGTAATACACTTCAAATTGAATTTATCCTTGTTTAGGACCTTCATCTTGCTGCTCATGATAAAGAAACATGTGGAAACTCATAGCCGTCCATAAAGTCAACAAAACAGGAAGTTCTCTCGCCCATCAAGGGCCATTGCCCAAATCTTAGCAGAAACAACCTCATATTTCCAAACACTCCTAACCCCCAACACGATAGTGCTAATCTCAGGTCTAAGAGCACCATCTCAGCCAACACAAGCAACACTACTAAAAACTCATCACGGAACCACACGGATTCTCACACGACACAACTCGTACACCAAACCAGCAACAACTCAATTATGCAGCATAAATAAGAAAAAAACAAGGTATAAGGATTATCTAACTAGTACAACATGTATAACAACAAAAGTACGGTTTTCATTAAATCACCCCACAGAGGAAAAAACAACACCAAATAAACACAAGGAAAGGGTATCCCTCATAACATCCGCTGCGGCGTGCAGCCCGCTCCCAAATACTCATTGAGCCAAAATGCTCAGCTTCACTGATCACATGAATACTGATATCAAGCACATCAGAGTGCACGAATAAAACTATGGGAAAAATGAATAAAATTATGAAAGAAGCAAGCACAACTAAGGAACAATGGGCAAATCAACATCACGAGGGCAATCTCGCCCATATCGTCATAAGGCTTGATCTGAATTAAAACATACGTGGAGAACAATCATGCAACCTCACCGCCCATCCCAACATGATAGAGCAACACATAACGTAGGCTAAGGGCACAAAATATCCATCCTTCCTGATAACATAACCATGCTGACAACATCACAGGAGTACACAAACTTGACCTGATACAAATACATATTCTCATTGAGCTTCCAAATAGCCCCCAACAAAATCTCGATCCTTCCCGATTAGATAAATATCCTTCCAAGAATCCAAAGCAACCTATCAATAATGAATTCTACTAATGATCCCATCCTCAGCGTTTTTTCACAATCCGCAAACAGTAACTAGTCCGCACATGAGGGCACCTAGCCCCCAAACCTTAGGAATACCAAAATTTCCATACCCGATCTCAACTACGCAAATCAAATGGCTGATACATCACTCACACGCCATCCTTCGGCTGAAGCACCCATATAGTATTTCTGGTCGCGTAACGAAATCTGAACATCAAAAGCCTCAAAACCTAGAAATTACCGTGCCACTAGTCATGCACCCATGATACGCTCAAAATACACCTTAAAATAGTGTAAAGTGACCGATATCAAATATAGTAACCCGACTAGGTTGGGGTCGAATCCCACATGGAATAGGCGTTAAAAGTTTACTTGAGTAGTGTGAAGCTTAACTTAAATCGTATTTCTATTCTGTTATAGTAACAAGACTATTGTAGTTTATTGTAAGATAATTGGGTGAACTAGTAACAAATATGATTGTATAAGATTGTAATTAATTTGGTAAACTAAACCAAGGTTGTGTCCCCTTCAATAAAATGTAGTGCTATCGGTGATAATATGATATATTTCTAATGGAAGGTCCTTTTGATATGCAAATGATTTCTAAATAACTACTCAATATTTTTCAATAGTTGTGTAGTATTTCCTCCTTAAGATTTTTCCAAATATAAAAGAGTTGCATTTAAGAGTGATCAATTTATGCAAAATAAAACCCACTTATTCCCAAGAGATTGTATTAAACAAGGTTTAAAGCCTTGAATCTTTGATATTTACTTCTACCAAATCCTAACTCACTTTTCCAAGTAAAGAAATAATATGATGGCACTTGTTAATGTTTGCAACCACCAACAATAAATGAAGAATGATAAATAACTATATATCAACCAACCATTATATATATATATATATATTCAATGTTAAACACCCATTAACATTACACCCAAAAGAAGAGAATATTAAATGTCATAGTGCTTACAAAAGTGCAAGATTCTTGATTTTCAAAGCTTGCAAAAGATGGGGCTATTCAAAGTTTGGAATATAGCTCCTTTTTCAGACCAGATGCCCCCACAAAATCCTAATAAATCTATTAATAGTGGGCTAAAAAATCGGGTCCAATTTTGGACAAAAATATCCTTCCAGGTCAATTATGCGACCGCATATATGTCGCATAACAGACATGCAGTTCGCATTTCTTCAGTTCCATCGCATCATCGCAACCCTAGGTTCCAGGTAGTCGTCAAATTTTGGTTATGCGGTCTGCATAGTTGATATTTGACCACATATTTCCATCGCATTCTTGATCCCAGCAACTTCTCTTGGAGGTTTGCGATCCATTATGCGGCCGAAAACTTGTTATGCGGTCGCATAGTGGACTGCATTTCCTTCGCTTGAATTGGTCAAACAATCTGTGGTGATTTGCGGTTTCCTTGAGCATTATGTGGTCCGCATGTTATGTTTGCGGTCCGCATGTTCAGTTTGCGGTCCGCATTTTGTCTTCTTCTTGCCCTTTTTCGGATTTTTGATTTCATTTCCATGTTTTTAGGTCCTCAAGCCTCATGCACTGCAAAACATCAAAATTACAATATATAACAGACAATTTAATTTAAAAAGAGCTACAATCTAAGCAATTGGTATTAAATGTGCCAAAATTCTCCGGCACATCAACACCCCTAACTTAAACTATTGTTTGTCCTCAAGCAACCAAAACCACACTATCCTTTTCTAGACTCTAACTAAACGATAAGGAACAATAGTGACCATGGACGGTTTTAATCGTCAGTTTTACAAGCATGCACTTTCTTTTATTTACCCTTCCTGAACAACCATTGTTATTTACAAAGAAGCTAATCGACTTGTGAACTTTGAGCCTCGACCAATTTGACAAAACGTTACTCTCAGTTGAGTGCACTTGCATTCGACTTCAAGAACTCAACTTCTGTTAAACCTCACAACTCATGTGCACTCACTAGAAAGAAGGTCCCAAAATCACAATATTTACAAAGACAACACACGAGAAAAATTCACAAGAACACTCACTCTCACAATGAAGTTCAAGTGTTTCTATATGCCATGCCATATGCTTGGCCTTATTTTAATTCATCGCATATTCAAGAACATTCGGTTGGAGATCCCATAAGGACTTTTTAATCTTGTAATGTATGTTTGGGAAAGGGTCGGATAAACATTTGGGATACAAGTGACTACACCCTCCTTGAACACTACTCACATTTTTCTTTCTTGTTGCACTTTGTTTCTTTTTCAAACCACATAGCCCTTATTGGCTCCTAGTTACCAACATAGAGCCACCTTAAATACCTTTCTAATTTTCTTCAAGGCTCTCTCTCTCTCTCTCTCTCTCTCTATATATATATATATATATATATATATACACACAAATATATCTCTTTTTATTTTTTTATTTATTTATTTTTTATTTTTTTCTTTTGGATCTTGAATAATTTCATGTGAATGTTTTGAGGTATACGTTTCTACACTCAATGTACAACCTTATAAATTTCCACTTGACACCACACCCCCAACTTAGGCTTTTAGCCTCATTCTCACTTGTTCAAGAAGGGACGGGTTCAAAGAAGGAACTATTTCACAAAAGGGGTAAGGTTTGTAATAAGGTGGCCAAGAAAAGGTTAACGGCTCAAATGGGGTGACTAGTGATAATATTTCTACAGTGGGTATCTTGAAAGGCTAACTGTGTTTTCAAATAGCACAAAGACTGCCTAAGGTCATTTCTCCAACCAAATGTAATTATCATTAGCATCGAAAGACCAATCGGGCAAGTTCTAGATGACATGAGTAAACACAAGAATTATTTACACAAATACTGACACACATGGCACATGAACTGTTTGACTCAGCATAGTTTTAACTCTCTAGTCAACACTTGGCAACTCAGAGCTTTCACCATATCATATGCATAATTCTAAGTAAACATAGAGTCAAAGAGCGAGCCTCAAGTTCAAAGCGATGATTAACCATAAAATATTTTTTTTTTATCAACGGAAGGGTACATGTTATTTACAGACATAAATGCTTGAAACTAGACAATTACACCAAAGGTCAAAATGTATCATCCTACTTCCATGGTTCTACTACTACACCCTTGGAAATGAACCCGGCGAAGAAAAACCAAGGGGAATTCATTGCTAATTACTATAGATGTACATGCATACAACTATCTAATTGTTTTTTGTTTTTTTTATATACAAAGATAACACAAATAAAAGAGTTGAATAGAAATTCTCTTATATATACCAAGATCACTAAAATATGTACAAGATTTAAGGGGTAAAAAAATATATACAAGGCTATCCAACCCCCAACTTAAAAGCATGCATCGTCCCCAAAGCATAAGAATTGGAAAACAGAGTATGAGGGGCTCCTTGGGGCGCACTAAGCGCTATGGGAGTCTGTAGCCTGCTGAATGGTGGTGGGGTCACCCTCTGATCCTGGGGCTGGGACTGATGAGATCGCAGCCTGAGGAGTGACCTCCATGGGTGGAGGAGGGACCTTCACCTACCCTGATGATGGGATTGGGGCCTGGGAGATGCTAGCCTCGCCTGATGGTAGGTGGGTTGTCGATGGATCGTCTGGGGCGACCATATCTTCTAACGTGTGTGCTATCACCTGTTGTATAGCTTCTTCTTCTTCTTATTCTTCTTCTACAACAATAGTGCTAGCGACCTATTTACCTTTGTCCTAAGGACCCTCATCCTCGTCAGACAATGCCTCCTCATCAGTCTCCTCCTCATCTGTCTCCCCATCCTCGGACTCTGCACTGTGTCCGGAATCTTCCCCAGAAGGGATGTCAATGTGTGCAATGGGAGCTGGAGTCTGGGAAGCCCCGACAGTCTGTGGCTCGGGAGCATTCATCAATGTATAGAAGTCAAGATCTAACCCAGCAATGGACGTGCCAGCTCCCTACTCTCCTTCCTTTGGCATGAAGGAGCATAGATCGAACACCAGGTTTTGCATTTTGTGGAGCTCACTCTTCAGTGTGTCAATATCTTCACGGAGATTTTACAGGCCTCCAATCACACCCTGCTCTACTTTTTTAAGCCTCACCTTAATCTACTTCAGGAGATCCTCATAAGAGGTATGCTGCTGTTGGAGTGCTGTCACTGAGGATTGGAGAGGGGTCAATGTCTGCCTGATAAGTGTGGGGAGTTCCTTCAGAAGCCGGTATACCTTAGCATTTGTATGCTGAGCTAAGAGACCTAGCCTTGAAAGAGCTGGTAGTGCGGTAGCAGGCTGGGTAATGGTAGCCTATGAAGTGGGCTATGAAGTGGTAGTTGATGCCACTATGGCCTGAGGATAGACATGTGTCTAAGAATCTGAGATGTATGTATCAGCAGAAATTTGGATCTGAACCTCTGGAGGAGCAACAACTACTTGCGGCACCTCATCACTAATGTTCGTGATATCAATATCCTTCAGCGCTTTCACTATCTTGTCATGGTGCGGAAAAAGAGGGACTTCCACAGCCTTACAGAGGGTTGTGATCAAGCACATGAATGGAAGTGACATGGTCGTCTGGTTGGGGCAGACCCCTAACTCTCGGAAGATAATGTCACCCACATCAATCTTGATCCCGGTCATAATGCATGAAATGGGAAGAGCTTTATCAATTCTTATATCAGTTTCATTCTTGGACGGTATCAAGCGAGAGGTGACAAAGCTAAGCCAGAACCTACCGTCTCGTGTGAAATCTTCCTTGAAAATTTTATACATAGGTTCAATCCAAGATGGGTTCCCCTTTGCTATCAGTGAGGCTATCCAGGCATGCTCACTATATCTGTTGGCCCATTTTGTCTCGTACTCAGCTGTGCGCGGACTCCAGCTTGAAAAATGTAGATCATTTATAGTACCTTTGTCACAAAGCACCAGCATCTCCCGCACCACGACTGATTCAAAGAAAACCTTGTTGCACTTATGATGAGGTGTTCTGGAGGATCCGTAGGATGCATAAAACTCTCGCACCAGTGTTTCATTGGAATCATACTGGATCTCAATGAAGCATTCCCAGTTTCTTGCTTTAATGTTCTCCAGTATGTGATGGTACTGCTCCTGTAGCCCGTTCAGACTCAATTGTTTCTCTTCAAGGATTTTTTTATTTTTTGAGCCCTTCTTTATACAGAGTCATAGAGCCTGTGACCCCAAAACGGAGTTGGAAATCATATCCTCTTTTTCATCTTTCCTCAGTTTGTAAGCCGACTGGTGGCAAAGTTTCCTCCTCATCAGACTGGGAGGGCTGTTCAACAATAGGTCGGGATGGTTCTGGTCGTGAACGCTTGGCTTGTTGTGCTTGTTGGCCGGTGGAGGCCCTTTTTCTAGTAGCAACAGATTTCTTGGGAGCCATACTTGCAAAGAACCTAAGTTTGAGAGACATAGCAGATAATAGAGGTAAATATTGCAAAGGAAGTAGAAAATGCGACGGGTTATCCGGTCGCATAACCATTATGCGGACTGCAAACCTGTCGCATATTTGGATGACTGCAGGAGGATTTCAGTTATGCGGTGGGTTATGCGATCACATACCCACTATGCGATCCGCATTCCCATCGCAAAACTGTAGGCTCAATAAGATCAATCAACTATGCGATTGCAAACAACATCGCAAAGATGAGTTTGCGATCGCAAACCTGTCGCACACAACGGACAAGAGGCCACAGGGTGTCTGGGTATGCGGTGGCTTTGCGGTCCGCATATCGGTTATGTGGTCGAAAAAGCCTCCAGAATTTGGCATTACATCAGGCCACCTAGTGTTATCATTTGCGGCAGCTTTGCGGACTGCAAATCGACTTTGCGGCCGCAAAGAGTCATCATCCCCACGTTTTGCTTCTACTCCTAACAATGTGGGTCCCTAAATTCACTACCCAACATACTTAACATACTAATTATGCAAGAACCCTGATGACGAGCAGATAACCCCAAAGAACAACACAAAATTAAAGAGAAAACAAAGGACTAAAAATAACGCGAACAACAAACACAAAATTAAAACTAAAAATAACAGAGATGAAGTAAGGAAAGAGGACATACCATAGTTAGATGAATGAGATGCAAACAAGGAGATGAATTCAAGCAATGTGATCTTTGTTCACTTGTCTAATTGCAAACTAGCCGTTTCCCTCTCTTCTTTTATTTTTGTTTTTCTTTTTTTATGTGTGAATTTATGTGCGTGGGAGTGCTTGTGTGAAAATGAAGGGGGTTATGCGAAGGGGGTA
Source organism: Nicotiana knightiana (assembly GCA_005239525.1). Classification (NCBI taxonomy): domain Eukaryota; kingdom Viridiplantae; phylum Streptophyta; class Magnoliopsida; order Solanales; family Solanaceae; genus Nicotiana; species Nicotiana knightiana. The sequence continues at coordinate 43,071 of ML400603.1, read as the reverse complement.
GGGTTACTTAACTGGTGAGAATGATGTGCGTAAGTGGCCGCATAACACATTATGCGACCGCATAAGTGTTATGCGGTAATGTTAGCTCAGGTCGCTCACACCCATTATGCTGTGCACCTTTGCGATCGCATAAACGACATGTGGTATGCAAAGTGCACATCTTCGCCGCATTTTGGAAACCAATTTTTGCCCCAACAATCTATCCAGGTTTGCGATGACTATGTGGTCCACATAGTCAATATGCGACCGCATACATGTAGCAAACATCCTTTAGTGACTTTTCTTCCATTCCATTCGCAATTTCGCCCTGTTTTATGACCTTTTTGATCCCCTGCACTTTAACACACACTTTAAATTGCTCAATTTAATCTATCTAGAAAAATTTTAAAATCAAAGGACAAAAAGGATGTTACCACACATGGGTTGCCTCCCATGAAGCTCTTGATTTAACGTCGCGGCACAACGAAGTTGGCCCCTCTTATAGCTTACTCATTGGTCGGGCATGGACCATGTTTGAGAGCCAACTGTTCCACCAAGTGTTTTTCTCCATCTGTGCCAAAGTAGTGCTTGACTCGCTGGCCATTCAGTTTGAAAGTTCGGAGCCCATCCTCAGATTCTAATTCCACAGCTACAAAAGGGGAGAGATCTACCACCTTCAACGGACTGGACCACTTCGATTTGAGTTTGCCCGAAAAAAATTTGAGCCTTGAATTGAAGAGCAAAACAAAGTCACACGACTTGAAAGCCCTCTTTAAGATCTTTTTGTTGTGGAAGAACTTCATCCTTTCTTTGTACACAGCTGCGCTCTCATATGCATGGAAATAGAATTCTTCCATTTCATTGAGTTGTGTTAACCTCAAATTTGCAGCTTCAGCCCAGTCCAGGTTCAACCTTTTTAGAGCCACATGGCTTTGTGTTCCATCTCTACAGGTAGATGACATGCCTTGTTGAAGACTAACCGGTAAGGAGAAGTGCCAATAGGGGTCTTGTACGATGTGTAGTATGCCCTCAACGCATAATCTAGCTTCCTTGACCAGTCGGTCCTGTTTACATTGATAGTTTTTGCTAAAATATTCTTTATCTCCCGGTTGGAAACTTCAACTTGGCCACATGACTGAGGGTGATAAGGTGTGTCCACTTTATGATTGACGCCATATTTCTCCAGTAGCCTCGTGAAAGCCTTGTTACGGAAGTGAGACCCACCATCACTAAGAATGGCTCTAGGAGTGCCAAACCGTGTGAATATGTTTTTCTTTAAAAATGCGGTCACACTCCTTGCCTCATTGTTTGGTAAGTCGATCGCTTCAACCCATTTGAACACATAGTCCACTGCCACCAAGATTTATTTCATACCACACGATCTCACAAAGGGACCCATAAAATGAATTCCTCACACATCAAAGATCTCGACCTCCATCACAAAGTGCATTGGCATTTCATGCCTCTTAGAAATTGATCCTTGCCTCTGAAATTGGTCACAAGCCTTGACCATTTGGTTGGAATCATGATATATCGACAACCAATAATAGCGGCATTCAAGTACCTTCGCCGCCGTTCGATTTCCCCCATGATGACCCCCAACCTGTGAGTCATGGCATGCCTTTAGAATTGGCATAATCTCCTTTTCTGCAACACACCTCCTAATGATGTTATCAACACAAATGCGGAACAATAATGGTTCCAGTAGTATTGCTGACACTCTCTCAAAAACTTCTTCTTCTAGTAAGCTTCCAATCCATCCGGAATGAGGTCACTGACCAAGAAATTAGCAATATCGGCGTACCACGGAGTAGATGAGGAAGACAATGTCAATATGTGCTCATCAGGAAAGGCATCATTGAATCAAGATTTTCCTTCGGTCATCCATCCTCTTCAAGCCTAGATAGATGATCCGCCACTTGATTTTCTATGCCCTTGTGGTCCTTGACCTCGAAGTCAAATTCTTGCAATAAGAGGACCCATCGGATTAATCTTGGTTTGGCATCTTTCTTTGCCATGAGATAGCGAAGAGCGGCATGATCGGTGTTGACCACCACCTTAGACCCCAACAAATAAGATCGAAATTTTTCAAAGGCATATACAATGGCAAGAAGTTCTTGCTCTGTCACAGTATAGTTCACTTGCGCACCGTTGAGCGTCTTGCTTGCATAATAGATAGGATGGAGAACCTTGCTCTTCCGTTGACCCAGAACTGCTCCAGTAGCTACACCACTGGCGTCACACATGAGCTCGAATGGAAGAGACCAATCCGGTGTGACAATAATGGGTGTCGTGGTGAGCTTCTCTTTTAGTTCCTCAAATGCCTTAAGGCACTTTTCATCAAACACAAACTTGGCATCTTTTTCAAGGAGCTTGCACATAGGATTTTGTAATTTTGGAGAAGTCCTTGATAAAGCGCCGAGAGAACCCGGCATTCCCTAGAAAAGTTCAGACACCTTTTACTGAGGTTGGTGGAGGAAGTTTGGAGATGATTTCAATTTTTGCTCGATCAACCTCTATGCCCTGTTTTGAAATTTTGTGGCCCAAGGCAATGCCTTCATCCACCATGAAGTGGAATTTCTCCAGTTTAGCACAAGGTTGGTGTCCTCACATCTCTTGAGCACTTGTCTAAGATTGTCGAGACAATGCTCGAAAGAGTCACCTACCACCGAAAAGTCGTCCATGAACACCTCTAGGAAATCCTCCACCATGTCTGAGAAGATGGACATCATGCATATTTGGAAGGTAGCCGGAGCGTTGCATAATCAAAACGGCATCCGGCTAAAGGAAAAATTTCCATAGGGGAAAGTGAATGTTGTCTTTTCTTTGTTCTCCAATGCTATGTTGATTTGGTTGTAGCCGAAATACCCATCAAGGAAGCAATAGAATGACCTTCCCGCTAGCCGATCAAGCATTTGATAAATAAAAGGCATAGGGAAATGGTCTTTGCACGTGGCACTGTTGAGCTTCCGATAGTCCATTCACACTCTCCACCGGTGACCATCCGTGTTTGGATGAGCTCATTCTTTTCATTGTCGATTATTGTCATGCTTCCCTTCTTTGGTACATATTTCACCGGACTCACCCATGAACTATCCGCAATTGGGTAAACAATCCCGGCATCCAACCACTTGATTATCTCTTTCTTGACCCCCTCTTGCATCGATGGATTCAATCTCCTTTGGTGTTCAACACTCGGCTTTCTTCCTTCCTCCAATTGGGTTTTGTGCTCACGAATTCCGGTGGGAATTCCTCGGATGTCCACTATTGTCCATCCAATTGATTGTCGGTGTTCCCGCACGACATTCAACAATTTACCTACCTGCACATCATCCAACAAAGAGGAAACGATTACGGGTAACGTATCATTAGAGCCAAGGAATTTATACCTCAAATGTGATGAAATCTTGAGCTCAAGATGTTGTGACTCAGTGATGGAAGGCTTTGCAGGAGGAGTGTCTCTTTTTTCTAAGTCAAGAGAGAGCTTCTTCGGTGCATAAGTGTAGGACCCACGTCCTTCCAATGCATTCACGGCGTCTATATACCCCTCCATGTCTTCACCATCAAAATTTACCAAAATTACCGCCAAAGCCTCACCGAGGCAATCTTCCTCCATCTTCATTTCACTAGCATCATCGACCTCATCAACAACATCTATGATCGAGATCCCTTCATATGCATTTGGAAACTTCAAACCCTTACTAGCTTGGAAAGTGACTTCCTCATCATTCACTCGAAACTTGATTTCATTTCGTTCTTAGCCCATCAAAGCCCTTCCCGTAGAAAGGAATGGTCTTCCCAATACGATAGGAATTTCATTGTCAACCGCACAATCAAGGATAACAATGTCGGCCGGGAGAAGGAACTTCCCCACTTTCACTAAGACATCATCAACAATACCCACGAGTCTCTTGATTGAGTGGTCGGTCATTTGCAATCTCATACTCGTAGGTCTTTGAAAACCCAATCCCGCTGTATTGTAAATAAAAAGAGGCATCAAACTGATGCTAGCCCCATAATCACAAAGCGCTCTTTCAAAATCCCTCAACCCGATAGTACATAAGATGGTAAATGCTCCCGGGTCTTTCTTCTTCTCAACGGTTGTCGTAGCAATAATAGAACTAACCCGGTGAGTCATACTCACCACTTCATTCTTGGTAGATCTCTTCTTGGTCATCAAGTCCTTTAAGTATTTGGCGAATCCCGACATCTCTTGGAAAGCCTCCAAGAACGGGATGTTCACCGAAAATTGCTTCAAAATATCATAAAACTTCTCGAACTTTCTACCATATTTTCCTTAACCTCTTCATGATTTGCTTTTTGGAGTCTCCTTCACCTTTTCCATAACCTCTTCATGCTTCTCTTTTTGGACTTTCACCTCTTGGGAGGGATTCTCACTTTCAACAACAACCGGCACTTCAACTTGTGCCTTAACTTCTTGCTCACGATCATCCACTTGAACTACTTGTTCACTTTCATCTTGAAGTACTTTCCCGCTTCTAGTAGTAGTAGCCATGCAATGAGAAGATGGACCACTTAGATTCCCCTTTGGGCTGGAAATTGTATCACTTGGAAGAGTACCTTTGAGCTTTGGATTTTGTTCTCTTGACAAGTCTCGCATTTGCATCTCAAGGTTTTGTGTAGTGGCGGTATATGACCCCACGATTTCAGACATGTTCTTCATTGTAGCATCACCTCTCTCTTGATTTTTCAAGATATTTTCAAGCATTCCTTCCAACTAGGATTCATTTGAATGACCCTCCTTGTAGTGCGAGGAGTTAGAATATTTCCTCTTTGGTAGAACGTAGGGGTTGGAAGTCCGGTTGGCATAGTTGTTATTGTTGTTGTTCCAATTACCTTGACTCGACCCACCTTTATCATTGCGCCAATTTTTTTGGCCTTGCCCTTGCGGGTTTGGCCTCCATTGATTTTGTTGATGATACCTACCTTGAGGATTATGGACATAGTTGGCTTCTTCGAATTCCTGATTTCCCATTGGTTGCATATATTCCACAACATTTACCTTCTTTGTCTTACTTTCCGTGAACATCTTGGTTAGCACATCATTGTTTGTGGCAAGCCTGGCAATCAATTGGTCTCTCTCTTGGTTCTCGTTGATCATTTTGGTTAGAGACGGAGTACCATAAGAAATTCCACCACTACCATCTTCAGAATGCCATGCTTGATTGTGTTTGGCCATTTTATCCAGAATTCTGCGTATCCGGGTGAATGATTTGTCCATGAACGATCCGTCTACTGCGTTTTTTTTGCTATGGGCTGGGACAATGGATCCAAACCCATGTAGAACTTCCCATCAAAATAACATCCTTAAAACCATGGTTCGGTGACCTCACTAAGTATAACTTGAATCGGTCCCACGCTTCGTGTAAGTGTTTTCCTGGTATTTGTTTGAAGAAGAAGATTTTATCTCTAAGCTCAGACTTCTTGCTATGTGGGAACCACTTGTACAAGAAGGAACGGACAAGCTCGGGCCAAGAAGTGATAAATTGAGGAGCTAGATTTTGAATCCACTTTCTTGCTTCTCCAGTCAATGAGTATTTGAATACACACAATCTCAGGGCATCGTCTGTTACATTGTTCTGTTTATGCATGGCGCACACACCCAAGAAATTCCTAAGGTGTTGTGTTGGATATCATCAGTAGAGTTCCTGAATAATCCTTCTACCTTAAGCATTAGGATTAACTCGTGCTCTACTTTGAATGTAGCAGCTTCAACCCGTGGAGGAAGGATAGCGTTGGTATCATCAAGATATTCCTCAATGTCCGCAAAGGGATTCTCCTATTTATCATAATCGTCCATTCTTACCTATACACCAAGGATAGCAAGAAAAATGTGATGGAATAGAAAATATGTAATGTAAAGTGCACACTAGTTAGTAATTCAAAACCGTATTCCCCGGCAAAGACGCCAAAATTTGATACGCTCAAATTACACCTTAAAATACTTTAAAGCGATTGATGTCAAATATAGTAACGCAACTAGGTTGGGGTCGAATCCCACAGGGAATTGGCATGAAAAGTTTACTTGAGTAGTGTGAAGCTTAACTTAAATCGTATTTCTATTCTGTTAGAGTAACAAGAGTATTTTCGTTGATTGTATGATAATTGGGTGAACTAGTAACAAATATGATTGTAATTAATTTGGTAAACTAAACCAAGGTTGTGTCCCCTTCAATAAAATGTAATGCTATCAGTGCTAATATGATATATTTCTAATGGAATGTCCTTTTGATATGCAAATGATTTCTGAATAACTACCCAATATTTTCCAATAGTTGGGTAGTATTTTCTCTTATGATTTTTTCAAATATAAAAGAGTTGCATTTAAGAGTGATCAATTTATGCCAAATAAAACTCACTTATTCATAAGCGATTCTATTAAACAAGGTTTAAAGCCTTGAGTCTTTGATATTTACTTCTACCAAATCCTAACTCACTTTTCCAAGTAAAGAAAGAATACGATCGCACTTGTTAATGTTTGCAACCACCAATAATAAATGAAGAATGAGAAATAAATATATATCAACCAACCATTATATATATATATATTCAATGTTAAACACCCATTAACATTACATCCATTTAGGGTCCACAACCTTAGTATTTAAAACTAGCCACACATGCTAAAATACACAAAGAAGAGAATATTAAATGTCATAGTATTTCCAAAAGTGCAAGATTCTTCACTTTCAAAGCTTCGAAAAGATGGGACTATTCAAAGTTTGGAATATAGCTCCTTTTTCAGACTACATGCCCCCACAAAACCCTAATAAATCTATCTATAGTGGGCTAAAAATCGGGGCCAATTTCGGACAAAAATACCCTTCCAGGTCAATTATGCGACCACATATCTGTTGCATAACAGACATGTGGTTTGCATTTTCTTCAGTTCCATCGCATCTTTGCAACCCTAGGTTCCAGGTAGTCGTCGCATTTTGGTTATGCGGTCCGCGTAGTTGATATGCGACCGCATATTTCCATTGCATTCCTGATCCCAACAACTTCTCCTGGAGGTTTGCGATCCATTATGCGGCCAGCAAACTTGTTATGCGGTCGCATAGTGGACCGCATTTCCTTCACTTGAATTGGCCAAACAATCTGTGGTGATTTTCGGTTTCCTTGAGCATTATGCAGTCCGCATGTTAAGTTTGCGGTCCGCATGTTCAGTTTGCGATCCGTATTTTGTCTTCTTTTTGCCCTTTTTCGGGTTTTGATTTCATTTCCATATTTTTAGGTCCTCAAGCCTCATGCACTGCAAAACATCAAAATTACATAAGTATAACAGACAATTTCATTAAAATCGAGCTACAATCTAAGTAATTGGTATTAAATGTGCTGAAATTCTCTGGCACATCAACCCGCAACCCAAAACTCAAGGTTCATTCCAAAAGGCACAGTTTTCACATATGCTATCCAATAATGCCAACATCCTACTAAATTCTGATATCCACCTAGGATAAAGCCATAATGTACTATATTTTATGCCCATAGTAGACAACCAACTCAAGTCGTCCCCAAACCATCGAGAACCCTCCGACCCAAGAGTGCTGCCACAAATGCCAGTAGAGAATTCCCATTCAAAAGGACCAATTACTTCATTGCTATGCTGACGCAACACCACAGAGCTGACCCAATTCTTCGGATAGTCGATATGCAATAACCCCAGCCAAAGCCCCAAATTCATATGATCCAAACACGAACCACGTACCCCAGAAGCTCATAAACCATGACATTTCCCCTGAAGAACCCCGTTCTGCCGCAACCACGATGCCCACGCTGAATAGACCCTATGTGAATTTGAAGTTGTTTCTCCGACTGCCTTTTATACTGAAATGTTGATTCATCAATGACGTAGAAACACCGTAAGCCCCAATATCATTCCATGCAAGATCTTGGACCTTAGTCATATGCACATTTCAGAAACCTTCCAATACCACATATGTCCATACCTCAGGCCAAAACTGAGGTAAATCTGACTCTGCAATTTGAATATCACTAGTGGACTCCTCCACTTGGCGCGAAGCCATAGAAAACACCATCTGATCATCCGCAAAACTAACCTTAACTGCACGCACAACACCAATCACAAGGTACTCCAGTACCACCAACTATCCTCAACCAACATCCACCCTATGACCCCGCCACAATCTCGATAACTAGCCAACCAATTAAACCTTCACCAACTCGTACTCATCAACCAGATGCCTGGACCCGTTGCATCTCCATATGAACAATTTAATAGTCTCTCAATACCTCTGTATATTCAGTCTGAACGACACGTTGATAAAATATTTGAGCATCCCTGACTCCCTCGTATCCCGTATATAGCATCACGAACCACCGACGCATAGCGGACGCTGAGATCCCAATATCATACGTGAGTGGGTGTAAAATAACACAACATATATGATTCAAGCTGAATCAATGTCGCACGATAATTAATGAAAGAGGTGTAGTTTCCTAATAGTATTCGTAGCCTCTCGAAGATAAGTACAGACGTCTCTGTACCGATCCGCAAGACTCTACTAAACCTGCTTATGACTCGTAGCACCTATGAACCTAGAGCTCTGATAACAACTTGTCTCGACCCAAAATCCCTCGGAAGGAGTCGTGATGGCACCTAGTCACTAAACTAGGTAAGCCTAACATTAACAGAAATAGCATTGGTATTCACTAACTTCAAATTTGATAACTCTGAACAATCAAAATTCCCAAAACTGGTAGTACAAGTCATAAGCCTTTCTAGGAGTAGTTATACATAATAAATATATCACTATTCCAGAACAAATGGAACAAATGGAATTAAAAAGAATTGAAGGTGACTCCGAGGCATGCGAACGCAATAACAGGTTTACCTTGAGTCTCCACCGTGACGATCCGTGCAGCTACTATCGATCAACTACCTCGATCTGTACAAAAATATACAGAAGTGTACTATGACGACACCACAGCGGTGCCCAGTAAGTATCAAGACCAACATTGGCGGAGAGTGATGAGGAACTTTAGAGACACCTACTAGTCAAATAAGTTGAACATGATATGATAATAAACTATTAAGATAAAGATAACTAGGTAATGTCAATAGCAGAGAGAGATCAAAATACAAACAATAGAGATAATAAAGGTAACCCGGACGGTAACGAAAGATAACCAAGTAAATTAACACCAACATAACTGGGACTCAGACAAGTAAAGATGTGCTCAAATAAAGAAGGCGATGTTAACTCAGTCAATCACATCATATCTAATACACAATCCCGACCATCTCAATCCTCGGTGTCTCATATCATAATCTCAATTTTTAAACTTTTAGCACACATGGTACCTTGTGCCCACATATTTCCATCTCACTTTGCACAACAAAATCCACGTTCTACCTAGTACTTAATGTCCGTAACTAATGCAATGAAGATATTCAAGAAGTGTAATTTATATAACATAAAATAAATTACAGTTTCTAAACCAATTAGGAAATCAACGAGAAAAGTTGAAGTTAATTTTAGAAATCATTTAAATGAAGAAAATGCGCTTTTTAAATAAAATACTACATCGAATAAACTGTTACCTTTAATATAGGATTTATTAAATTAAAACTTAATAGAAATTCATTTTTAAGTAAAACAAAACCTCAAATAGGTTGAGAAGATTATGTTGAGAAAGTAGTTGAGTAAAATATGACCACTAGTAGAAATAGTAAGTATAGAGATCATCGACGGGTTCTAACTTAAAGTCGCACAAGGTAACATGGTGTTATTTCTTTCATTTTTAAAAATACTATCTTATAAACGACTCAGCACGGCAGGAGGTAATGACTCAACATAATAAATTCACTTTGAAAATTGGTAATTAGCTGAAATAACTACATAACTCAAGGGTCGTGTCAGTATCCAGTTATAACCAATCCTTACATGAAATGTAAAACTACCGAATGACTTACACAGTCAGAGAGGAATACATAAACACATATATTAATTCGGCTCGCATCCCGATCCCACCAATCCTCCCTAATTCCTCCTTAACAATTACATTAACAGTAAATGATATTTAATATGTTGCGCGCGCAACCCGATCCTACCAATCCTCCCTTATTGCTCTTCAATATATCACCCTTATTCCTCTTGTTGCGGCATGCAACTCGATCCCACCTGTCCACCCTTATTACTCATATTGCAGGGTGCAACCCGATTCTACCAAACAATAGTAAACCAACGACAACAACAAATCCACAACTCAAATACCATAATTTCTACTATCAAGAGTATGAGTACACGACAACAAGAGAATCACGTAAAATCAAGGAATACAACAACCTTCACAAGGACAACGAGACAGGTAACACACGTGATAACTTAGCCGGCAACCACAACAATTGAACATGTAGCATATTTGCACAGAGTCATAGAGGAACTCGCAATTAAGAAGTATAAAAAAAAATAAGTAAGGCAATCACTTCAATTAAGGCAAATAAGCGCCAAATAACAAGTAAGAGTTAGAGAAAATCTAACAACATGTATAGAGCATGTAGAGGTAAAACTAGCAAATAGGTAACCCAATTATATCAGAAAACTTCCCGCTTAATGAACATAAGGACCTATGAACCCTAAAGGAAAATTTTCCACAAATAAGAGTGGGCACGCACTCGTCACCTCGCATGCACGGGCTACAATTAACATAGAGAACTCAAATCCTAAGGGGAAGTCCCCCACACAAGGTTAGGAAAGACATTTACCTCAATCTGGCCAATTCAATACTCAATTTAGGTTTTCCTTTACCAATTCCTCAACGCTTGACTCAATGTAGTCAAAAATGACTTAAATGTATCAAACAATGCAAGAGAAGGTAATTGTAATTAACAAAACTATGATTCTTATACAATTTGCAAAAAGTCAACAATAGTCAACTCCCCGGGCTCGCATCTCGAAACCCGACAAAATATACAAAGACCGAATTCCCATTCCGATACGATTTTACCCATACAAATGTTATCAAGTTCCGATGCCATTTGGTCCTTTGAATCTTCATTTTAAATTTTTGAAAGACTTTACAATTTTTCCCAAATTTTCCTTTAGATTCTCATAAATTTGATGTTAAATCTAAGATATAATCACAAAATATAGTTGGAAATTGATTAGAGACACTAACCCAATGATTTCGTATGAAATTCTTTTCTCAAAATCGCCTCACCTCGAAGTTAGGGTTCAAAATATGAAAAATGAAACAAAAACTCACAATTCTCAGCACTTAATATGCTACAGATGTCGCATTTGCGACACTGGATTCGCAATTTCCAACTCGCAAAAGCGAGGAATCCTTTGCAAAAGCAAAGTTTGAGGAATTCTGCAAGGATCACAATTGCGACAAAAATTACTGCAAATGAGAAGTTGAGGCCATCGCAAAAGTGGCCCAAATGTTCGCAAAAACAAACTACCCCTGCCCTATCGCATTTGCAAGACTGGCTCCGCAAATATGAAGCCTGCCAGTCCCAGCCCATTTCACAAATGCGATAACATGTTTGCAAAAGTGGCAATCGCAAATGAGATCCATAACTCGCAAATGCGAGATCAGACACCAGAAAATTTGAACTTTCTTCCAAACACTGCAAAAACTCGTTCAAAACTCACCCGAGCTCTCGGGGAATTAAACCAAACACTCTCACAAGTCTGAAAACATAACACGAACTCGCTCGCACGATCGAAACACCAAAATAACCTCTAGAACCACGAATCGAATGCCAAAACACATGAAAATAATTCGGAACTTCAAGAACTTCTAGAATTGCAACAACTCGTCTGAACCACATCGAATCAACTCCAAATGACACCAAATTTTGCAGGAAAGTCGCAATTGACGAAACGACCTTTTCCGAATTCCAAAACCACAATCTGAACCCGATAGCCTTAAAGTCAACCCATGGTCAAACTTAGGAAGTTTCAAAACCTTTAAATTACCAACTTCCGCCAAAGGATGTCGAAACCTTTTTTTAAATCTCCAAATGAAATTCTGGGCATACGCCCAAGTCTAAAATCACAACCCGGACCTACCAGAACCGTCAAAACTCCGATCCGAGGTCAAATACTGAAAATTCAAACCTTGGGTCAATTTCTTCAACTTTAGACTTCTAAAATGAGAGTCACTCCAAAAATCCTTCCGACCCTCTTAAAAACCCGAACCGACAATGCACGCAAGTCATAATACACTGAGTTAAACTACTCGTGACCTCAAGCTGCCAAACTGAATGCGATTTCTCAAAACAACTAGTCGGGTCGTTACAAGTTTGATCCCTTCATTTTTGTGGATGAGCCCAGATTGTCAATTGCGTATGGTTCTGTGTATTCTTCTCTCGAGATGTGGGTGATTCACCATTCCCTGAACCGTGCGAGCAGAGTCTGGACTTTCACTACATATTGTTGCATGTGTTCCTCTTGGGTGTCGAAGCTCTCGTGTACCTGGTTTACCACCAGTTGGGAATCACATTTGATTTCTATTACCTCAGAGTCAAGTCCTGAGACCAGATCAATTCCTTAAACCAAACTCTCACACTCGGCATCATTGTTAGTCAAAGGAACAATTCTTATGGCATTCGTTAGGGTTTCTCCCGAGGGCGTGATTAATAGTAGCCCGAGCCCGGACCCTTTCACGTTGGAAGATCCGTTTGTGGTTAAGGTCCATACTCGTGATGTCATTTTCTACACCATTATTGCTTCCTTTGTGGCCAAAGGTAGCATTCCAGGACTGGAATCGGCCACAAAGTCGTCTATAACTTGTGACTTGATCGCAGTCCTGGGGTTATACTATATGTCAAATTCACTCATTTCGAATACCCATTTTGGCCAGTCAACTTGAAAGTTCATGTTTGTGAAGGATATTTGGCAGGGGAAAGCTTGTCACCACGGCTATTGGGTGGCATAGAAAATAGGGCCTAAGCTTTCGAGCGGCAACTACGAGAGCTAAGGCTAATTTTTTGAGGTGCGGGTAGCGATTTTCTGCTCCCATTAAAAATTTACTAACATAATAGATAGAAAATTGTGTAACTTTGTCTTCACGGACTAAAACAACAATTACCACTACCTCCGAGACCGCTAAGCAAATTAGCGACTGTTTGCCTTCCTCCGGTTTCGATAGTAACAGAGGGCTTGATAAATACCTTTACAAATATTTACAAGCCTGCTAGCGTTCCGGAGTCCATTCAAAGTCGTCCTTATTTTTCAAAAGTTAGAAGAAGTGATGACATTTTTCTGAAGACTAGGAAATGAACCTGCTTGAAGTAGCCAGTTTTCTTGTTAACCTCTGAACCTCTTTCACATTTGTTAGCTGGTCGGCAATGTCCTCGTTGGCTTTAATTTTATCAGGATTGATTTTGATGTCACTTTACAACACCAGCAACCCCAAGAACATACCGGAGCTGACCCCGAATTCACATATTTCATGGTTAAGCTTCATATTGTGCTTCCTTAGGATGCCAAATGTTTCTTGTAGGTGTTTAAAATGATCACATGCGTTCAAAGACAACCAACATATCATTTATGTAAACTTCCATTATTTTCCCTATTTGTTTTTCAAACATTCTATTCACAAGCCTCTAATAAGTGGCTCCGGTGTTCTTAATCCCGAAGGCATCTGTTAACCCGTAAAATGATACAATTGAATTTGTTCGTGGTTTATAGACAAGAGAATCGATTTGATCCCAAAATAATAAATAAATTAAACAAAAATACAAGACTTAGCGTTGAAATCGAGATAAGACATCAGATCTTCCAAAGGTAATAATAAGAATATCAGTAGACGACAAATAAAGTGTTATTAAGTTTTAGAATAATATGTAGCATAAGTTTGTTAGAAAATTCATGCCTTTACAAGGGCTGTTGAAGTCACTATTTATAGTTACCTCTAGGGAACAAGATATTAAGATCAAGTCTCTCTTAAATGAAAGTTATGGTGGACATTGAAGAATATGCAACAACAGGTTATGAATACCAAAGTTTTCTATAACGGGCTATGTATTTAATACTACGGAATATTCTTTATTGAATGATATCGGGTGGCTAACATTTGTTTGTCTTCATTAGCAATATTCCCTTTGGGGGCTTCCCGGGTTCCTACCGAAGGTGCTGCCCCCGGTCTTGATTTCTACTTGTCTCACTTTCTGTCTATCCTTGGCTCCACGTGTTTCTTTATTATTCAAGTAATTAATACGAACCGATTTCACCCTATACAGATAGCCCCCCTGCATTCAGGTGGCACATCTTTGTGTCATCGGGAAGTTGGTGAAGATACCTTTCTTGGCGGGAATTTTTCTGATCCCCTCTGAAACATTTTTGACACTTGATTAGATGCACGTATCTCCTCATTTAATGCCCTGAACAAGCGTCACTTCACGATTTATTAATACTTTCACTGGTTCTCGAGGTAATCATGACCACAATATTAGCTACCTATTCCTTTACTTATACGCCTCATTCTTCTTCATTTACACCTCACAGATTTTCAAAACTCTTTGAACTTCTTTGCATTGAACTCTTTCTTGATTTCACTTCTCCGTAACCTTCTTCTTAGAAGAATTCTTACTTTCTTCTGCTAGCCTTGGCCTCAAATGCGTGGATTTGGTTACGTCTTTTTCTTCTAGTACCTGGAAATATCTTGGTACTGATATGATTCCGATGACTCCTCCCCTTTGCCGACTTCGTCTGTCTTGGGAGCAGGCTTCAATACCTGTAATTGCTATATTGTTCCTTCCATTTATTATTGGACATCGAGATTTCATTCATCTCCCTTTTCGCGGGTTGATCTCCTCTTATTTGTTTAATACTCTCTAGAGTTGGGAATTTCAGAGTTTGATGGTATGTTGATGGCACAGTATTTATCTCTTGTATCCATGGAATTCCAAGAATAATGTAATAACGCATGTCACCATCTACTACTTCAAACAAGGTCGTCTTCATTACCCCTTCCACATTTGTGGGCAGCAGGATCTCTCCTCGGGTTTTCACACTTACTAAGTTGATCCTGGTGAGTAGCTGTGTGGCTAGAATGATGCTTACGGTTAGCTTGGCTTACTCTAGCACCCTCCATTGGATAATATTGGCTGAACTTCCTAGGTACACCAAACACGTTAAATTTTAAAATCTAAAATATTAAGAGAAATTACCAGCTCATCGTTGTCCGATAGGAGGAGTCCATCTGTCCTCCTCCGTGAAGGTGATATCGTCCTTGATGACTTATTGGAGTATTGCTATGGGTCACCGATACCTTTGTCTTTTTCTCTACCAAAAAGGTTACACCATTAATCTCGCCCCCCCCCCCCCCCCCCCCCCGAAAAACATGTTGATCGTTTGATGAAGAGGATATTCTCCTTCTTTTGAGGGTTTTGTGTTATCCCGGTTGCAGCCGTAGTTATTCTTAGCCCGGTCGCTTAAGAATTCTTTGAGATACCTGTTTTTCAACAATGTCGCCACCTCGGTGCGGTGGCCATTTGCCCCATGATACTCACACCATAGATTAGGATCCCTCGGACTGGGATCGAATCTTATCGACCTCGGGAACCGTGCTTCCGTAATGGTACTCATTACCGATACCAGTTCCACGACGCTGACATTAAAGTAAAACTCAGACAAGTTGGGGTATGTCGAATCCGGGAGCCCGTTACCTTTTTGTATTGCAACAATATGTTATTTCGGCCATGATAAGCTCTCCTATCGATAGCTAACTTATCCGCCAACCAGAAAATTCTCCCGCGTCCTTCGGCACTTTTGTAGGGCAAAAATCGACCTCTAGAAGACCGTCGATTTACATCGAAATCATCCTTCAACATTCCTTATTCTTCTCTTGATCCCGACCTTTGGTTGATGCCGGGAAGCCGAGATGGTCATCCTCTATTTTTATCTTGAATCAGTAGCAGTTGTGGACATTTGCCCATGTTGTCGCCTGGAACTCGAACGGACTTTCTTCCAATTTCTTGGAAGTGTGAGAACTCTTCGGCTTCAGCCCTTTAGTAAATACCTCAGCTTCCCATTAGTCTGGCATGGCCGGTAGCAACATCCTTTCCTTCTGAAATATGGTCACGAACTCTCGCAATCATTCAGACTGTCCTTGCACAATTTTGAATATGTCCGCCTTTCGGGCCTGTACTTTCCTTGTCCCGACATGGGCATTGATAAAAGGATATGCGAGCATCTCGAAGGAATCTATGAGTGATCGGGTAGAAGTGAATACCATGTCAGGGCCTTCTTTGCGAGGGTCTCCCCGAACTTCTTCAGCAAGACTGACTCAATCTTGTGCGGAGCTAAGTTGTTTCCTTTCACCGCCGTTGTGTATGTGGTAATCTGCTCCTGAGAATCTAAATTCCCATCATATTCTGGCACGTCTGGCATTTTGAACCGCTTCATGATTAAATCTGGTGCCTCGCTTTGTATGAATGACGACTGAGTGTACTTCTTTGAGTCCGGCTCTTTCAACACCGGCAGTGTGCTCGAGAATTGATCCATTCAAATTTTAAGGATGGTTCCCCTATTGTTACTAAGCTGTAATTCCCTCCAGCCCCGTTGAAGCCGCCCTCACCCCTCGGGGGTTGTTATTAAACCTTTATGTTGTTATATTTGTGGGAGATCCGAGAGGAACCAGAGCTCTTCCATTTACATTGTTGGAAACACCCGATGACGCTTGCGTCAACTCTGTGATGACCTTATCTTGTCATGAGAGATAACCCGTAATAGCCCTTTATTGCTCCCTTAGGATTCTCGTGTTTCCATACCGTGCTCGTCTTTAGCATCATCATGAGTTTCTTTTCAAACATGATGTGTATATTTCCTACCATGGACCAGCATGGCTACGTCTTCCTCGTTGCGGGTATCACTGATCGAACCTTCTTGTCGAAGTGTATTTCATGGTGCCTTAACGTTGTGTGTAATTTTGACATCGCTATCAGCCATTTTTCTTACGATTTTTTTCTAAGAAACAAAAATTAAACAAGTTAATAATAAATGGAAGGATCATTTCAATTACGCAATTGTTTAAGCCCCACAGTGCGCGCCAAACTGTTTACCCGTAAAACGATAATTTTATTTGTGCATGGTTTATAGACAAGCGAAACGATTTAATCCCAAAATAACAAATATATTAAGCAAAAAATACAAGATTTAGCATTGAAATCGAGATAAGACAACAGATAGCTTGGTTCCGGGGGCAAATCTTCACTAGGCAATAATAAGAATATCGGTAGAAGAGAAATAAAGTGTTATTAAGATTTAGAATAATATGTAGCATAAGTTTGTCAGAAAATTCGTGTCCTTACAAGGGCTGTTGAAGTCACTATTTATAGTTACCCCTTGGGAACAAGGTCCTAGGATCAAGCCCCTCTTAAATGAAAATTATGAGGGCCATTGTAGAATGTGTAACGACAGGGTATGAGTTCCAAAGTTCTCTATAACGGACTGTTTATTTAATACTACAAAATATTCTTCATTGAATGCTATCCGGTGGCTGTCATTCGTTTGTTTTCATAAGCAATATTCCCTTTTTGGGCTTCCCAGTGCCAACCAAAGCTGTTGCCCCCGGTCTTGATTTCTAGTTGCCTCGTTTTCTGTTTATCCCCGGTTCCACATGTCGTTCTGTTATTTTGATATTTAATACAAACCACATTTACCATATACAATCACATTGTAGCAATATGTCCCATAGTTTGTTATGAACGAAGTTTTTTCCTGATCCTTCAGGTTCCTTTTTTATTTGATTGTACCCTGAATAGGCATCAAGGAAACTCATCAACTCGTGCCCGACCGTCGCATCAATCATTTGATCAATGTTTGGCAATGGGAACGAGTCTTGTGGGCAGGCCTTATTTAGATCCTTCTAGTCTACGCACATGCAAAATTTATTATTCTTTTACAGAACTACGACAATAGCTAACCATTCTGGATACTTTCCCTCTCAGATTGAAATGATATCAAGCAACCAATTTACCTCTTCTTTGATAAAAACCTCAACAATAAGGAGTTTCTTCTCCCTTACTAGAGGGATTTTAGGATCCACGCTTAACTTATGCATGGCCACCTCTGGCAGAATACTTCTCATATCCTCATGCGACCACATAAAACAATCGACGTTAAATTTAATAAATTTTGTAAATCCTGAACTAAGCTCGGGGTCTAATCCTGTACCTAAGTGGAACTTATTTTCTAAGAACTTTTTGAACAATACGACTTGTTTGAGTTCTTCCACTGTGGATTTGGGTGTGTCTGTTTCTTCTCGTACCTGGAAATAGCTTGGTCCCTGATTGGATTCCGATGACTCCTCCCCCTTGTTGACTTTTTTTTGCTCGGTAGCAAGCTTCGGCTCCTGTAATTGCTATGCCGCTTGTTATTTTCCTTTACTACTGGAAATCGAGATCGAGTTCATATTCCTTGCCGCCGGTTGATCTCCTCTTGTTTGTTTAACACCCTCTGGAGTTGGGAGTCCCAGAAGTTGATGGTATGTTGATGGCACAACCTTCATCTCATGTATCCATGGCCTTCCGAGAATAATCTTATAGCCCTTGTCACCGTCTACTACTTCAAACAAGGTCGTCTTCATGACCCCTTCATCGTTTTTGGGCCGCAGGATCTCCCCTCGAGTTGTCACATTTGCTAAGTTGAACCCGGCAAAGAGCTTTGTGGCTAGAATGATGCTTCTGGTTAGATTGGCTTGCTATAGCACTCTCCATTGGATAATATTGGTTGAACTTCCTGGGTCCACCAAAATACATTTAATTTTAAAATCTAAAACATTAAGATAAATTACCAGGGCATCGTTGTGCGGTCGTTGGAGTCCATATGTTTCCTCATCCCAAAGGTGATATCTTCATCGATAACTTTCTAGAGTCTCTAGCTATGGGTCACTGATACCTTTTTCTTTTTCGCTGCCGAAAAGGTTACACCATTAATCTCATTCCCCCAGAAATTTTGTTGATCGTTAGACGAGGAGGATCTTCTCCTACTTTTGAGGGTTTCGTGTTATCCCGGTTGCGGCCGTACTTATTTTAGCCTGGTCACTTAAGAATTCTATGAGATGGTCGTGTTTCAACAATGTTGCCACCTCCTCGTGTAGATGTAAGCGGTCCCCAATCTGGTGGCCGTTAGTCCCATGATACACACAGTATAGATTTGGATCCCTCTAACTCGGGTCGGATCTCATCGACCTCGATAACCGTGCTTCCTTAATGTTCCTCATTGCCGATACTAGTTCCACCATGCTGACATTGAAGTTATACTCAAACAATCAAGGGTAGCTGGAACCATGGGAGCCCGATACCTCTTTGTCCTACAACGATCTATTTCTGGCCACTATCAACTCTCCTATCGGTAGCGAACCTATCCGCCGATCAAAAACCTCTACCGCTGTAAGGCCCCGGAAAATTTTACTAAGTAATTTAAGATTTTCTGGTGCCAGGTAGGCAAATTATAATATTTTGTGTGCTATCAATATGATGGGCATAAATTGGATATGGTAATAAGTGTATAAGTCATATAATAAGTAATCTGGGGTCCAAGGAGAGATCTAAGTCTAAGTCAAGTTGGAAAACTACATAATAGGATAAAATTCCAAATGAGTTTGCACAAGTCCACACTTTGGACAAGCATATATAAGTATATACAAGGTGTTATGTGATGATAATCCTATCAAATGAAATATCTTTGAGTCTAGCAATTTTGCGGCCATTATGCGACCATTATGCGATTTCAGAAGTTGTTATGCGACCGCAAAATGGTCGCAAACCTGTCTAGTGCAGCCCATGTCTGGGCACCAATTCCGCGATGCATTCTGCTACCCACATACCTGTTATGTGGTCCATTATGCGACCGCAGACCCGATTTCAGAGGCTTCTTTTTGCTATTTTCATAACCCGACCCCATTTTGATAAATAGGCTATGGGGCTTCATCTGGGGCTATTTTCTACTAAATCTAGAGAGAGATGAGAGCATTTTTGAGAGGGAATGAGGAACCTAACATCCTAATCATCCAATCTTGTACAAATTCTCAAGAATCAAGGAAGCTAATCTCTATCTCACTATCCTTCGGGCTAAGTCCTACTTCTATGATTTCATATAAGAGATTATGAGTTCAAAAATATATTGTGGGGTTAGAAATGAGACATGCATGTGACACTAAGTTATAGTATGTGGGATTAATGAACCATTTTGGGTTGTTCTTGTTGAAATTGGTTGAGGGAAGAAGGAATTTCCATTGTAGAACCTCGTGGTCTGTTTCACATGCTAGGTGTTTGATGAAATTCCTATGAGAGTTACACCATGGGGAATATTTCTAATTATTAATCAATTTTTGCTACCTTCCTACAGATTATTATCGCTAGAAGTGTTGGTGTGTTGTAGTAACTTAAGGAAAACTCTATTGAGATAGGCTAACTCTCTTCTTCTTAGAATTGAACATCTAGTGTCCGAATATCTGGTGCAAGTTCCGGAATTGATCATACTAGAATTGGTTGCTTTAATGTGTTGTGTTGAAAAGATTTATGCTCCGTAATTGTTCTGAATGTTTACCGTGTAATCATGCTATTTGAGAACGTGCTATGATTTCCAAGATCTTTCCCTTAATGTGTGCAATGCCTTATGTGATAGTACTTATCGACATGGATGATGATGATATTTGAACAAATAAAAAGGGAAAGACTTGAATTTTAAAATGCGTCCAAGTGCCAAGAACTACTTAATTGCACGACCCAACCTATGGGCCGCGACGGGCACCAGGTACCTTACTCAACCGTGTACCAATGTAACATATCTCTCTTATCATACTATCATGGGTAAATGGGAAAAAAAGGTTGTCATGAGATAACAAGAATAAAATATGTGCATACTAGACACAAGATGACCAAACATTATATAGAAACTTATATATGTGACATACAGGCCTATAAGGCTGACATGATCATTTGTAAACTCAAAACATAGGCCGACAAGGCCATACAAGTATCCATATACCTGACATCTGTCCACAAGCCTCTAAAACTACATAAATGTCATATGGGTCGGGACAGGGCCACGCCATACCAGTCAATACATATCCCAATCATACTGACCAAATAGGCAACTCCGGAGCAAGTGGAGTGCAGCAACACCTTCCGCTGAGCTGATAGCCTACAAGGAGCACTGTCAACCTGTCTATCGGGACCTGCGGGCATGAAACACAGTGTCCCCAAGCAAAATGGACGTCAGTACGAATAAAGTACTGAGTATGTAAGGTCAAAAAGCATAAATAAGAAAAGTGATGTCCAGAGAAATATAAGAGATACAACTTGTACCATCTGAGTTCCTCTAAGAGATGGTGACATAAAATACTTGATACATATATATACATAAACTATTAAAAACATCTTCCTGTATGGGCATCATCATCATCATATTGTACCCGGCCTCAAAGAGGACTCGGTAAAAATGTACCTGGCCATGTAGAGCTCGGTAAAACCCAACTGAGCACTGGTTGCACAATAGATGTCGTACCGGCCGACTATAGCGCGGCTAGGTAGAGTAAAATGGATACTGTATATAATGCAGGTTGGACTCCTGGAATCACGCTCTAAACCTTTTGGAGTGACGTAAGGTAGTTTCACCTTCTATTAACATTATGGATATCATACCATGAATATGAACTTCACTAGGACTCAAGGATTATACATACTTTCTTAGAATAAATTTTGAAGTAAAGAACAATATTGACCACTTTAGTTGCTAGGAGTAGATTCATTATGAAATAGCGTATCGTTTATGTTCATTTCACTTTAGATCATGCCAAAAGAATGAAGGAAGATCCTTACCATACCATAACCAAGTGGATTGCTTAATACCTTCCAAGAAACTCTTCAAACAAGTCAACTCAATCTATCATAGCATAAGGAGATTCAAAATCAGTGTTGAGAAAAAGCTAAGTCTGTAACTTAAGCTAGTAGCTCGTTTACGTAAATTCAGGCAGCATCTCCCCTGTAACAAGGCCCTCCTCCAATAAAATATACCAAAAACACCAAGAAAACAACAATAACAACATGTATGCATTATTTCCCAACCTCATCTCCACCACAATATATCACAAAACAGCCGACGCACCCTAATCACTTCATACATGAAACGACAACAAAAGTAGTGTCAAACAACCTTAAAAAAAATAACGACGAACAACCAGCCAAAAATTCCTTCATTATGTTTTGTTTTCCACTCCTTTTATCCTCCAAAACTCCATAAAACATCAGCACAAGAGACCAGCACGAAACAACCCACAAACAGTCCACTACAATTCAAATAACTCGAACTCGTGGCTTCCGATCACCGTCCCCTGAGTTCTAACTATTAGGAAACATATTTATCAACCTTCCTTGATATTTAAACACTTAAATACATATATTAGACGTTTCTTAATTATTAATTACCTTCCAAAACTCTAACTACAAGGAAAAATGAGAGGTGGTATAATGACACTTACGTCGTAGGGATCGTTTTGATGTTACCGCTTCTCGATTTCATGCTCGGGATGATAATATTGTTTGAAACCCTAGAAGAGAGCTTAAGGATATGTTTACGGTTGTTATATGGTCGTTTTATAATGAAAAATGAAGAGAAATCAGACCTAAGACTTATATATATCAACTTTGGAAAAGTCAAAGAGGTGCTAGCTTGGCACCCTAGCATTGGCCCATCTTCTGATGCTTATATCTTTTTATCCGGATGTCATATGAATAAATGAATAAGATAGTTGGAAGCTACATTCCACGACCTTAAATTTGGTATATAATATGTCCCAATAAGACCTCATATAACACACGAAATGTATTACTCGAAAAGCTTTAGTGACCCACCGACTTGTCACTTATGATATCTGCGCAGTCTCGCGAAACTGCAAATATCTATCTACTCCTATGTCATATTGATGAACGGTTTAATGCATTGGAAAATATACTCATAGATATTCAATTTTATTAGTGGATCATCCAATAATTACAAGAATATTGGGAGAAAAGCTCAGTTACATTTGACCTAATTTTCAGCTTGTGAAGACCTTTGCCAACTTTTGTTCCACAACTTGCTTGACTTCAAAACGTAGCACACGAATATCATACGATAAAAATAACTCATAGAATAACCTCCTTATCATATAATGAACCATAGTCTCACCCTAAAGTACATGTTATAACATTCCAAACTCGTCTACTTTCGACGAAACTTATTTTCCTCAATTGGTTTAGCTTCTAAGTTTTCCAACCCTCTTGGTAATCATTATTCATGATCGTAAATATTTGTAACCTCCAAGGTAATATGATTAACTTACTTTATGTACTTTCAAATACGATCTCATTTTTGAGCTTAAATGAATTGACTTAAGACGTACTCTCACATACGAAATTATGGGGTGTAACATTATTCCCCCGTTTGGAACATTCGTCCTCAAATGTTGACTAATGCACTTATATGTGTCTTAAACAATAGCTTTTATGAATACTTTAATATTGTCTTTTCCATATAGGGATCTGTTTGGTGAATAGATCCAAAGGTTAGGGCGTTCCCCCCTTAAGGCTTCTTCCTCACACCATGACTTGTGGTCGAAATTCATCCAATCTCGTAACTATTTCTACCTTATTTCATGAAGCTTTACAATTTTTACCTTGTATGTGTGCCTATGCGACTCTTTTCTCATTTTCCTTCAGCTTTTAGCAAATCTCTAGGCCTCTCTTTCGGAACATATACAGAACTCGACAAGCTATCCCTCGGGGAATCTGTAGGTGTACTTAAGTTTTTCACTCGATAATTTGTCAAACTTACGGCTATTGATATATCTTGTTTCATGGCCTCAGTTATCTATGCTTATGGCTTTAACACAACTAGGTAGGTGATCCTTATGTATCAAGTGTTCATTTCCACTTATTTATCAATATCATCGAGTGAGAAACGCTTATTGCTTTTCCCCGGCATCATACTTGCATAATGTTCTGGAGTCATATTATATATGGAGGATCTGACTAAATGCAATCTCATTCCTTTCACCTTTTTACCACATTCTTCCTTTACCATTCGATATTTACCTCTTCATCTTTGGAATTTTTTTTTCACATCTTTACTGACATATTACTGGCCTTACGGTAACCCTTATACACAAGGAATAATTGAATTTCTTACGCAGAAGGGTGACACCTGGGGTAACTGGCACATTTACTCCCTTAAGCTTAACTCTGCTCATAGTGCTTGCTTTATGGAAGAGTCTTTGTGGATGACCTTTAAAGGTTATTTTTCTATTGTTCATTCTATTACTGTCGAAACACTATCTCTGAAATGATGCCGAATATAACCAATTCCTTCGGTCCATAATTCATGTTTATTTTATCTTGTTCACTATCCCATACTAATTTCTATTACTTTGAGGGTCTCACTCTTCTTTCCGGTAACCACGTTTGAGTCACCAACTCATTTCTCAAAATGAGGGTATGGTTTTATGGCTTATACTTTTACTGTCTCACGGCATGTCTCCTCTTGTCTTTTCCTTCACTTGACTATAGACTCTGCCATCCTATTATTTTTTGTTTTACCGTTATCACTCATTTATCACATCTTACTGATTTACTCTCTTCTTGTTTCCATGCTAACATTTATGTCTATCACTTCATTATGAAAACTACAATAAGACATTTTTTTGCTTTTATCCCCCTTGCTCCATCAACTGGCTTTTCAGGTTGCCTAACATTCTACCTCTACTAGATATGAATGCCACACTAAGGTAATATTTATTCTTTCCAGGATTCCAGTGCCTGTCTTTGACATTCTAGTATTCATATCTAGCTGTATTATTCTAGAGTGCACCATCTGGCTATCTCCCAATGAGAACTATTACCATGTCCTGCACTACCCTTCAAAAATGTTTAATAATGATAACAATCCATCCACAATTTTGGCTTACTCTAACCCCAACTGGATCCTGATATCTTATCCTTCTCTTGAATTATGTCAGTTAGCTCCCACATGGCATAATTGAGATGGGTATGGACAATTGTAGATATCTCTGTTACTGTTGAAAGCAACTCAAAGTGCTTGTATTTCTCTACCTGAATTGTAAATACTGATAATCATTATTAACTAGGCACATCGTACCCTTCTTCACTTTGCTCTTTTCACTTGTTAAAACTTGTATCTACATTCTGGTTTTTTACCATATGGGCAGATAGATATACATTCCTTACGGCTCCTTACCAAGAAGCTTAAATGTTTTAGTATACACATAATCTCCTGAATAGCTCACATTAACTCATCATAAGCATGATGCAAAATCGAGTACCTCTGTCTCAACTCTTCCATAACCACTTTCAATCTCTTACCAACTATCTATTTGGATGAGGTATGGTTGTATTACGAATAAAATAGAATTTAGAAGTTTGAATTCTTACAACTGAGCTCTACCACACGATCTAGAGTA
Organism: Nicotiana knightiana; assembly: GCA_005239525.1. Lineage (NCBI taxonomy): Eukaryota > Viridiplantae > Streptophyta > Magnoliopsida > Solanales > Solanaceae > Nicotiana > Nicotiana knightiana. The sequence continues at coordinate 17,634 of ML400603.1, read as the reverse complement.
AGGAGAAGGAGTGACAATTCTAAATGCCATGTAGCCTCCTGCTTATAAGTGTGGTTCACAACACACCCATAAACAAGACTCTACTAGACACGGCTTGTAGACTCCCTATGATAGAACTGTTCTGATACAACTTCTGTCACGACCCAACCCATGGGCCGCGACGGGCACCTAGTACCTTACTCAACCGAGTACTAACATAACATATATTTCTTATCATACTATCATGGATAAATGGGCTAAAAGGGTCGTGATGAGATAACAAGAATAAAATATAAGTGCATATTAGACATAGGATGACCCAACATTATGTAGAAACTTACACATGTGACATACGGACCTACAAGTCTGACATGATCATTTGTAAACTCAAAACATAGGCCGCCAAATCCATACAAGTATCCATATACCTGACATCTGTCTACAAGCCTCTAAGACTATATAAATGTCATATAGGTTAGGACAGGGCCCCGCCATACCAATCAATACATATCCCAATCATACTGAACAAATAGGCAAATCTGGAGCAAATGGAGTGCAGCAACACCTTCCGCTTAGCTGATAGCCTACTAGGAGCACTGTCAACCTGTCTATTGGGACCTGCGGGGCTAAAACGCAGCATCCCCAGGCAAAAGGGAAGTCAGTACAAATAAGGTACTGAGTATGTAAGGTCGAAAAGCACAAATAAGAATAGTAATGTGAAGAGAGACATAAGAGATACAACTTGTACCATCCGAGTGCCTCTACGAGATAATGACATGAAATGCTCGACACATATATACATAATCTTTTAAAAACATCTCCCTATATGGGCATCATCATCATCATATCGTACCTGGCCTCAATGTGGACTCGGTAAAAATGTACCCGGTCACGTGGAGCTCAGTAAAACCCATCTGATCAGTGGTTGCACAATAGGTGTCGTACCCGACCGACTATAGCGCGACTTGGTAGAGTAAAATAGATACTATATATAATGCATGCTGGACTCCTGGAATCACACTCTAAACCTTTTGGAGTGACGTAAGGTAGTTTCACCTTCTATTAACTTTATGGACATCATACCATGAATATGAACTTCACTAGGACTCAAGGATTATACATACTTTCTTAGAATAACTGTGTAAGTAAAGAACAACATTGACCACCTTATTTTGTAGGAGTAGATTCATTATGAAATAGTGTATCGTTTATGTTCCTTTCACTTTAGATCATGCCAAAAGAATGAAGGAAGAGCCTTAACATACCTTAACCAAGTTGATTCCTTAATACCTTCCAAGAAACTCTTCAAACAATTCAACTCAATCTATCATATCATAAAAGAGATTCAAAATCAGTGTTGAGGAAAGGCTAAGTCTGTAACTTAAGCAAGTATCTCGTTTACATAAATTCGGGCAGCATCTCCCCTGTAACAAGGCCCTCCTCCAATACCATATACCAACAACACCAAGAAAAAAACAATGACAACATGTATGCATTATTTCCCAACCTTATCTCCACCACAATATATCAAAAAACAATCTACACACCCAAATCAATTCATACATGAAACAACAACAAAAGTAGTGTCAAACAACCTTAAAAAAAATAACGACGTACAACCAGCCCAACATTCCGTAATTATGTGTTGTTTTCCCACACCTTTTATCCTCCAAAACTCAATAAAATATCAGCTCAAGAGGCCAACACTAAACAGTCCTCTACAAGTCAAATAACTCGAACTCACGACTTCCGATCACCGTCCCGTGAGTTCTAACTATTAGGAAACATATTTATCAACCTTCCCTGATATTTAAAACATAAATGCAGATACTAGACGTTTCTTAACTATGAATTACCTTCCAAAACTCTAACTACAAAGAAAAAAGAGAGGCGGTACAATGACACTTACTTCGTATGGATCATATTGATGTTATCCCTTCTCGATTTCATGTCCGGGATGATAATATTCTTTGAAACCCTAGAAGAGAGCTTGAGAATATGTTTATGGGTGTTATCTGGTCGTGTTATACTGAAAAATGAAGAGAGAGCCGATCTAAGACTTATATATATCAACTTTGGAAAAGTCAAAGGGGTGCTAGCTTTGCCCCCTAGCATTGGCCCATCTTCCGACGCTTATATCTTTTTATCTGGATGTCATATGAATGAATGATTAAGAGCGTTGGAAACTAAATTCAAAGAAATTAAATTTGGTATATAAGATGTCCCAATAATTCCTCATATAACACATGAAATGTTTTGCTCAAAAAGATTTAGTGACCCACCTACTTGTCACTTATGATGTCTGCGCAGCCTCGCGAAACTGCAAATATCTCTCTACTCGTATGTCGTACCGATGAACGGTTTAATACATTTGAAACTATAATCATAGATATTCAATTTGGTTGGTAGATCATCCAATAATTATAATAATATTGTGAGAAAAGCTCAATTACATTTGAACTAATTTTTAGCACATTATGAATGTAATTTGTGAAGACCTTTGCCAACTTTTGTTCCACAAATTGCTTGACTTCAAAAGGTAGCACACGACTATCATACGACAAACATAACTCATAGAATAACCTCCTTATCATGTAATGAACCATAGGCTCACCCTAAAGTACATGTTATAACATTCCAAACTCGTCTACTTTCGACGAAACTATTTTCTTCAATTGGTTTAGCTTCTAAGATTTCCAACCCTCTTGTTACTCATTATTCATGATCGTAAATATTTGTAAACTCCAAGGTAACATGATTAACTTACTTTATGTACTTTCAAAGACGATCTCATTTCTGAGCCTAAATCAATTGACTTACGACGTACTCTCACATTCAAAATTATGGGGTGTAACATTAATAAACGAGTTTGTTTGTGCCATGTAATGAAAGATGGGAAAGAAATGTTGATTGACTGAACAATTGAAAGAGGTTATGTCCCATGTGATATTGCTTACCGATCGGGCCGAGATAGGACACCATGTCGTACGCATAGTGGCACTTATGTTGGATTTCTGATTATCATTGTGGATTTGGATATGTCTCACTTGATATGGCTTAGCCGGTCGGGTCGAGACAGGACTCCGTGTAAACACACAGTGGCATTGTGAATTGTGGCATTTGGCACTAAAGATTATTAACCTAAAAAGATGTAAAATTAAATCGGAAACTATGTGATCCTTACTTGGTGTTTTTTTGTAATTCTGTGAAGTTCTTGTTGACTATTATAACTGCCTTCTCTTTGTTTCACTGTTCATTCTATTAAGGTTAGTGTTTAGATCTTCATACTAGTACTATTCGACAGTACTAACGTCTCTTTTGGCGGGGGCGCTACATCTTTAAATGGATGTAGGTGGTTCCATAGTAGTCAGTGTTGGTTGCATCTATTAGATCATCCTCTTTTCAGCCAACTTGGTGAGCCCCACTTCATTTCGGGGTCCTCTATCATTTTTTTTTCATGTACTTTGTATTTCAAGGTATAGTCGAAGCCTTGTTGCCGGTATTTCTACATTACTCTTCAGTTGTAATTAGAGGCTTCGTAGACAGGTTGTGGGAGGTGTTTGATATTGGGAAGTAAATCAGAAATATCGGTATTTGGATAATATGTTTTTGATCATATCTACAAAATGAAGTTCTATACGTCAATACCACACAAGAGGGGGGAATAATTTGTGTGGTGTCTGATTTTCGCATGCAGTAGTTATAGAAGGATCAGGTTCTTCCATGTGTTCCAACTCCTACAGTTTGTAGAATAATAAATACAGAAATTAAGGAACACATAGATTTTTACGTGGAAAGCACCTGGCTCAAAAGGTGAAAAAACCACGACCTACTTCCCAATAGGATTTTCCCAAAACTCTGTATTAAATCAGTGAGCCAAACAGCATTTATAAAACTCTTTGTAAACCTAAGGATTACCTCTAATCCCTCTGTGACAAACTAGACTGTAGCTATTTGCGACAAACTCCAAGTTAGCTATAACTTGAACACACAGTACCTATTACAACTACTTCTAGATAAAGCTGAAAATGTACAAGTTGAAATCATCTACTACAAATAAACTAGACTAAAAGACAAAAGTTGGAACTGGTTCTTCTAGCTGGTTCAAGTAGCTTCAGAGTCGCACACTTAATTCTCAAATGAACTGCTTGCAAAACTGCCTTGCTAATCTTTCTCTCAATTGTTGTTTAGCTTCTGCTTTTGTGCGTACCAGTACAATAAGAACAATCTACAATATATAGGATTAGTAGATGAGACATTTCCTAGAGTTCTAATGCTACTCTTCCTTGGTGGAAGAGTTCTAGTTAATCTCAACTCCTCGAATCCTTCCTTATCTTTGATTCTGTTCTTACTGAATAAGGAGTCCTTCTCCTTATCATTTTCCAATTTTTTCGATCAGGAGATATCTCTTTATTTCCAAGATTTTTTTTATCTCCTGCATGTTCACCTCACATGCCTTAACTCTGCATGTGTCTATGTCTACAGTGATGGACTTGGTTCAACTTTGAGTTCCTTTGTCAATCTTCAAAACCATTCAGTTTCTTGTGCCAACAAATTCCCCCTTTTTATTGATGACAAACTCTGTGCTTAGGCCTGTAACCAACTTAATCCAACATTGACACTTTTTTAGAGTATTAAGCATTTAACATAAAGAAGTAGGTTCATTAGGTTATAAATATCACATTTTCAAAGTATAGCACATCTTCCCCCTTTTGGCATCATCGAAAAGTTGCAAAATGTTATAAATCAAAGATATATAAGAATTAGTCATGGCCACTGAGGCAACTGCATGTGCAGTCATGGATTAATCATCAATAGAAAACCAAGAATTCAAACTATCAACAAAAATAAAACAAGATTAATAGCAAAAATAGCAAAATTCATTTATAGAAGCAATGTTCAACCACAATCCACAAGAAGAAATAAATACAGTTAACACCATGAGCAAAACAAACAAGAAAAATACCTAATCTAGGTCACTGAAGGTCGAAGACAGGCTGGACTACTAAGGTTGGGAAGGGGTGGAGGCTGGGTTTTTGGCTTGGAGAAGAGATAGCATATTCGTGAGAATCCCATCATACTTATCCTTTTCTTTGGCAAGCTCAGTTATGAGAGCATCCCTCTCAGATTTAATCTCTGGCAGGCGGTTCTTCAGCCTAAGTATTTCTTCATCCTTAGCCCCACCCTCCTACACAAGTGATCTGACTTTGGTGTTTACAGGTATCTTCCTGGATGAACCAGGTTCATTGTCAGGAACATTGACAACATAGTCACATTTCAGAAGAGTATTTTTTCCAAAGTGATCCTTGACTGTGGCCAGTTCTGCATTCTTTAGAAGCACCTTGTAGTGAGCAAGTACAGTTGTGAGGATGAAGCCATAAGGAATGGTATGAGCCTGGGAACCGTTTACCACCCTGTGCAGCAGCTAAATGAAGAAGTAAGGCCAGTTGATCTGCTTTCCACTGTCCAGGCACTCCATGAGAACTAAGTCCATGTAGTTGTCTATGTGCCTTCTCTCATGCCTTGGCAGTACACACTTGTTAATGAACTCAAACACCACCTTGTGAGGGGGCTTCATCTCACTCTTGTACACAGACCTTGGTTCAACCTCCTCTTCATTGTCACACAACCTACTGGTGATTTGCAGATCAATAGGAAGAGCATCTAAGCTGAGCCGTTTTTGCCTGGTGTAATCATCATATCCCTCAGACAAAATCCTAAGCACTTCTCCCAGTTCTATGACATCAAAAGAAATGTTGGTCCCCTTTACTTGGCTAGAGACTATGCCGTCCTTGATTACAGCATTGTCCATGAACTCGACTATCTCACTTCTAGCCAGCCTCCCATCCAACTGAAAGACCATGTCAGATTCCTCCAAATCTTTCACCAATCTCCCCTTCAGAATGGTGCGCTTCCCAAACTTAGTCAAATTGTCCTGCTCTCCAGTAGACTCATCTTATTCTTCAACACTCCAATCCTCCTCTTCATCAATTTGAAATTTCATTGATTTTATTGTAGACCTGGTTCTCTTTGCTACAATTGAGGGTGCAGCAGATAGAGATGCACACTTCTTTGAAGAAGTCTTGGCTTTCTTTGGTTTGGGGGTCTAAACCTCAACTTCTGCCCTTTGTTCATCTTGATGGACCAGGTCCATCTCCTCAAACTCAAGTCCTCTACCGGCTCAACAATTTTCTCCTTTCCCTTCTCAGCTCGCTTTCTCTTACTTTCCTTCAAAGTTTTTTGTAACTCCTTCTCACTTTGCCTAAGTGCACTTCTTGTAGTTCTTCTTCTTGGAAGAGGAGTTTCAGCACCAACAGATGTAGTGACTTTTCTTTCTTACTTGCTCCTGCAGTTTCAGACTTCTTAGCCGTTGGAGTTCTTTTCTTCTTTGGTTTATAGCTCTCTCCTAAGTTCTTCATAAGATTTGCTAAGGTCTCCTCAATAGATGAACAAGGTTCATCTGTAGATTTTCCAAGATTTGCTAACCCCTTAGCGGCCTTGCCTGAGCCACTTCCCCCTAACTCCTTGGCTCTTTCTCCTACTACTACTGGTTTAGAGCCACAGATAGCCAACATAGTAGCTTCCTCCCTGTTCCCCTCACATTACTCCTGTCTCCCTCTCTCTCATTTTCTTTCTCAATTTTATTTTTACCACCTCGTCATCGTCTATCTGGTACATCCACATCCACCACAGACCCAATCAAGACAAACCTATTCTTAGAAATTTCAGGCCCAGCCTCAGACCTAGTTTATGGAATAGATGATACCTGGTCAGAATCAAATGAACCAGTTGCTTCCCCCTTAGTTGCTGACTTGAAGGAGTCACTAGAGTTGTCTGATTCTTGAGCCTGACTGGATTGAAGTTTAGCATTCAACTTTTTAGCGAGAGACCCGGTTGCAACTGTTTTCCTTGCAAGAATTTTGACCCTCTTTCTCTTGGGTTCTGGATTAGGGCTGGGTTGAGGAATGGTGGTGCTTGGTTGAGACGAAATGGGATTTTGTTGAGTGGTGGTGGGATGGGATTCAGATGGAGTGGAGCTGGATTGTGAGGGCGTGGTGATGCGCGACTAAAATTCATGGTTTAACATGTTATATGCCCTACATTTTATGTGCGTTAATGATAAAAATACACTTNGAGGCTAGAATTCATGGTTTAACATGTTATATGCCCTACATTTTATGTGCGTTAATGATAAAAATACACTTTTATGTGCATAATAGAGTCTATTTTATGTGTAGGTGAATTGGAGATGGAAACTGAGCTAAGTGGATGCAAATACATCGAAAATACGCTCAAGAGGCGAGGAGGAGTGCACCGGGTGCCAGAGCCCAAACGCCTCGCCCTACCTGACGTTAGCTAGGAGTTAGAGTCCAAACGCCAGCCCTAGCCTGGCGTTAGCCAGGCGTTAGAGTCCAAACGCCAGCCTTAGCCTGGCGTTAGCCAGGCTGCAGGTCCCAAACGTCAGGCCCCTGTTTCGGTCAATTCTGAGTTTTGACGAGCTTAATTTTTTCCCGGTTGGAATAGAAGTCTCCTACACATTTAGGGTTTGTCCTAAACATATAAATAGACCCTAAAACACAACTTGAAAGGGATTAGGAGGGGATTCTAAGAGAAGAAACCGTTGAAGTGACAAAACATTGATTTATACATCTTTTATTCATTACTTTGTAGTTCAATTATGCAATTTATTTTTGGTTTGATTCGTATGAACATGTCTAGCTAACTTCTTTAATCTAGGGTTTTGGTAGAACCCGTTGGGGATGAATTTATTGCGATATTAATATATTTTGGTTGATTATTCTCTATTTGTTCAACTACGTTCTTGTTGTAGTTGATTGAAAGGGCCCTCAATTAGCTGTTCCTATTTATTATGTATCTACTTGAGAGAGACTGAATATTTAGGAAGTTGTTTGAACAACACCACTCCCGGAGTATAGAAGAAAGTCATAACCGACGGTTTAGAGGTTGGATTAGAGATAACGATACCTCGGGTGCAATCTAAAGTGAACTGTAATGCAATCTAGCTAGCGTAACTTGAGAGAGTGCGTCTAGTAAATTATCATAATTACTTGAGAGAGATTTGTGATAGATAGAGCGTTCATGATTGATAGTGATGAATAATTAAAGTATAAGAAAGAATTCACCAACGGGGGAAACCATAACCTTAGACCTTTATTATCATTGTTTACACTATATTGTTAGTTAATTGCTAGTTTATTATTTTGTTATTAGATTTAGTAAACATCACCACTTGGTATTCCAAAGTCTTAAGAAAATTGATTAAGTAACAGTTTAGTATTTTAAAGACTTAATTGATACGTAAATTCCCTGTGGGATCGACTCTTGGCGTAATACCCCGGATTATATTTGCAGCGCCCGCTTAGTCTTGTACAAGACATAGTTGAGCGTGATCAAATTTTGGCGCCGTTGCCGGGGAATTAACAGTATTATCAATTGAGTTGGAAGAAATACAAAATACTGAAATATAGTCAAATGTCTTCAAATTTTCGTTTTCACATTGAAAGTTTAACATTTGCTAACGTGTTGCAGGTGCATGCCTGGAAACTCATCAAGGACTGGTGAAATAATTGAAGCCTTATCAGACCCCGGGAAAGTTTTCAGGGCCATAAACCGGACGAACCGGAAAAGCAAACATCAACGACAAATTGAACAAATTGAAACCGACATGGAAGATGCACATAACCGGAACAATCATGGGGATGATGTGGTAGACCCAGTCGCTCAAATAGGGGCAGAGGATCCTTTATATGACAGGGCACAACCCACAACTGAGAATTTTTCCACAACAATACTGGTTCCGCATATATAGGCTGAGTCCTTTCAGATAACAAATAATATGCTGCACTTATTGCAGAACAAAGGGCTATTCTCAGGGTCATACATTGAAGACCCACAACAGCACTTGAAAAACTTCCTGTCAATCTGCAAAACACAGAGGCAGCCTAACGTTACTCAGGAGGCTATAAAACTATTGTTGTTTCCATTCTCAGTGACTGGGGCTGCCTAGACTTGGCTAAACTCACTCCCCATCAATTCCATTACCACATGGGAGGAGTTAGTCAAACAGTTCGTGAACAAGTTTCATCCACCTAACAAGACTGCCCAACAAATTGATGAAATCTTGAGGTTTAGACGGAAACCAGTTGAAACACTGCAAGAGACATGGGAACGATTTAAGAGTAAGATAGTTATCTGTCCACATCATGGCATTCCAGAGCAAATGTTGGGGCAGCATTTCTACATGGTTTTAGCTGATACTGTGAAAGCAAATTTTGATGCTTCGGCTGGTGGAGCATTCCTGAGCAAAACTTGGAGAGAGAGAGTCAAATCTTACTTGATAAAATTGCACAGAATTCAGGATGGACAACAAGGAATGCACCCATTACTCCTGTAGTTCATTCGGTGCCTTTCGATCCATCTAATACCATTGCAGAGAACGTGGCCACATTGATTACACAAATGAGTATACTTACTAAGAAGGTGAAAGAATCGAGACAAAAGCAGCAGGTACACATCGTTGACGCAACCAATGGGGGCTTATGCACATCTTGCATTAGTCAACCACTTGGTAACCACTGGAATGCAGAATGTGATAACCCTGCTTACCCAGAAAATATGAATTATGTGTCGAATTATGGAAGCGAGAGACAAGGGGGGCAAAACTGGGGTTAGGAAATTCAACCATATAGGCCACCTCACCTACAACAGAATAGTGGAAATATGGGTGTCAGGGGACCACAAGGTAATGCAGCACCGTATCAGAGGCCACAAGGTTATGCCCATCATAATCAGCAACAATCATACTACCCTCCTCAGCAACAACAAGGGGGAAGGCAAAAAGATGGGTTTGCCAGGTTAGAAGCTATGATGTAGCAGGTAATTGGGTCAAATGATAAAATCAGTGAAAGAGTAGATGTACATGATGCAACTATTAAAAATCTTGAAATACAGTTGGGCCAGATATCTATGGCAGTAAACAGTCGTCCTCCTGGAACTTTACCTGCAGATACTCAGGTAAATCCTGTGGACCAGGGCCCAAGGCAGCTGATGAAAGCAGACAGACCGGGATACTGGTACCCATGCCGACTGAACTTGATGCTTCAACAAACATGACCAAGGCAACAGTGCAACCTAGTGAAGAAGAACCCAGAGCACAGAGTGAGACTGAAAAAGAAGAGGAGATGACTCAGAAGCCAGTAGTTGAGGTGGTGACTGAGAAAGAAAAGTCCCAAATCACTGGGAAAAAGAGACCGCCAGCTCCATTCCCACAGAGGCTGGCTAAATACCAAAAGGATGAATAGTACAAGAAGTTCTTGGACATGCTAAAGCAGATACAGGTAATTATTCCATTGATTGATGCATTGAAATAAATGCCTGGGTATGCTAAAATGATGAAGTAATTGATGTCCAGAAAAGTTGACTTCCAAGATCTAGTTACTGTCATCCTTACTCAGACTTGTAGTGCGGTGGTGACGCATCCTATTGCTGAAAAGTTGTCTTACCCAAGGAGTTTTACAATTTCGTGTACCATTGGCAACTTAACTTTCGCCAAAGCTCTATGTGACTTGGGGGCCAGCATTAATCTGATGCCGCTGGCCATATATAAAAGACTGGGGATAGGTAGAGCCAGGCCCACCTCCATGCTGCTACAACTTGCTGATAGGACGGTGAAGAGACCGTCGGGTATTCTGGATGATGTATTGGTGCAAGTGGGGAAGTTTGTATTTCCTGCTGATTTTGTGATATTAGACTGCAAGGTAGATGAGGAAATTCCCATAATCTTGGGAAGGCCATTTTTGGCCACAGGCAGAGCTCTTATTGATTGTGAGACTGGTGAACTTAAGATGAGGCTTAACAATGAAGAAATCACTTTCAACGTGCAGAAATCTATGAGGAAACCTAGTGAGTTCGCCAAATGCTCTCTTATTGATGCTGTGAATGTGATCCAGAAAAAGTTGATGTATCCTTGACTATTGGGGACCCTTTGGATGAATGTTTCATGAATTTGGATGAGATGAATGATGAAGAACTAGAAGATTGGGTGTTAGCAGTTGAGGAAAAAGAGGAATGGAAACAGGCTCTCGAGTTTGATACCTTACATTTAGAGAAAAGTGAGAACCCGCCGGTCGAGATACCTAGTGATGAACCACCCAGGTTAGAACTGAAATCGGAGGATGCTGACGTGGTAGAAAAGATACTAGATTTAACCAAGGACTTCGATGATACATACTTTGTTGAATCTAGTGTCATCAGTGTTGATGATGTTGGTACACTGTCCAACCATTTGTTCACATTGTGTTTGGATGATGATATGCAAATAAAGTTACCGGAACCACCTGACGAGTTGAGGGATAAAGAACAAGATGCCTACATTCTTGAGTTCTTCTTTCCAGAAATTAAGGAGTACACATTTTGTCGAAAAGCCAAGAAACGCAGATTATTACAGGGTTTTATTGGGCCAGGCAGATTTGTTCCACCACCCCATGAGCATGATCATAGAGCAGAAGCAAAAATTGGGGTGCAATTCATAAGTTCAAAGTGGAGGCATAAAATGATTAAAGCATGTGCTCAAAGGAACATGCAGGCGAGATCAATGGATAGGATGTCAACACTATTGGACCAGGGAGTTTCTTACACCTTACTTTTATTTCTTGTTTTGTCTATAGGTGATGCACTGAGGACACTACATGATTTAAGTGTGGGGTGTTGTACATAATTTTGTGATTTGTTTTATGCATTATTATTAGTAGTTTTAGTTTTTCTTGTTGGTAAGAGTTCTTATTTTTAAAGTAAAACAAAAACAGAAAAAATTTTTTTTTTTAGAAATATGGAGACTCTTCCTGACGATGGATCTCCTAGACACTTTTCTTGAAGGAAGTAAGTCTAAAGAAAATACCAAAAAGATTTTTGTTTTAGGTAGTGTAGAAATTTCCCCTTGGTTTTTCTTTGGACCGCGGTTCTTTTTCAAGGATTTTTAATTGAACCGGGTGTAGGTAGTTTTTACTTCTTAGGAGTAGGAATCACATGGTTAAGGGCTTAATAGTAGCAATATCTCGAAACGTGCTAATGCCTTGAGAATAGTCAGTACTTTGGTTGTGACGCTTAGGCTCAATTTTTGACTCCAGGATAAATACCTTAAATCAGGAATTCTTAAGATTTGCTTAACTGCTTTGACTGGAGTGTCGTAATAGATCCAATTCTGAGTGAATTATGTGCCATGTGTGGGTGAGATTTGTTTGTTATTCTGTGCATTGCATTTGATGTCTAGAACTTGCCCCGTGTGTGTGCAAAGCGAAATAGAAGTCTTGTTCAGTCTTGGAAGTGATATAGGCATTTCTTTGTTGAGCTAGCTATATATATTTTACCCATCTAATGTTTATGCATCGTAGTTAACCACGTTGAGCCTATAATCCTGTTTCTTTAGCAACCACATTACAAGCCATATCCCTTTTTGTTGGAATCGATCATCTATTTGAAACATGTCACCTCTCGTAAGCACTGGAAATGTTATGAAATATGAAAAAGTTTATGTGTGGGGTGGTAGGTTGGTTTGTGAGGGGAATAATTGAAATAAGGAGAAAGGTGCACGTTTGAAAAAGTAAGAGTCACTTGAAAAAGAAGAAAAGAAGAAAAGAAGAAAAGAAAAAGAAATAAATAAACAGTTGTGTTGTTTTGAAAGAAAAAAATATGTGGTGACTCTTAATGTAATTGTGCTTAAAGAAGTATGGGGTAATAACATCGATGTGGAGGTGGAGTTTGGCTTATTATGAGTTTGAGATTGAATGCGAAAATATATGCATTAAAGTGCTTAGGGAGGTGTAGTCACTCTTATATCCATATGTATCCTATCCTTCCCGCAGCCTACATTACAACCAAATTAAAGTCCTATTTTATCCTAGACTGAATGAGCTCGATTAGTAGAGTAGTACACTACGGGCAAGCCTATGGTACGTCTTGTGTGTCATATGAATGTTTTAGTTCTAAGAGCGAGTGAATTCTTTCGATCTTGAGTTCCTAAGTGTTATTAAATTTTATTGTGTGAGGAACTAGCTCTTTGATTTGGTGAGGGCACATGATTCACGAAGGAAAGGTAATATTATTGACCTCTAAGTTAGAGTAGTTAGTGAATTGTGAATAAAGCATGGTATTTGTGAGTCGTTTATTGAGGCGAGGATGTCACACCTTGGTGATTGAAATGTTTTAAATATTCTTGGTATAACGTGTTAAAAGATTTGCTTAATAAGTTATGTACATGAGTGTAGTGTGATTGCTCGAGGACGAGCAAATGTTTAAGTGTGGGGTATTGATGCGCGGCTAGAATTCATAGTTTCACATGTTATATGCCCTAAATTTTATGTGCGTTAATGATAAAAATATACTTTTTATGTGCATAATAGAGTCTATTTCATGTGTAGGTGAATTGGAGATGGAAACCGAGCTAAATGGATGCAAATACATCGAAAATACGCTCAAGAGGCGAGGAGGAGTGCACCGGGCGCCAGAGCCCAAACGCCTGGCCTTGCCTGACGTTAGCCAGGCGTTAGAGTCCAAACGCCAGCCCTAGCCTGGCGTTAGAGTCCAAACGCCAGCCTTAGCCTGGCGTTAGCCAGGCGCCAGGGCCCAAATGCCAGGCCCCTGTTTCGGTCAATTCCGATTTTTTACGAGCTTAAGTGTTTCCCGGTTGGAATAGCAGTCTCCTACACGTTTAGGGTTTCTCATAAACATATAAATAGACCCTAAAAACACAACTTGAAGGGGATTAGGAAGGGATTCAAAGAGAATAAACCATTGAAGTGACAAAACATTGATTTCTACATCTTTTATTCATTACTTTGTAGTTCAATTATGCAATTTATTTTGGGTTTGATTCGTATGAACATGTCTAGCTAACTTCTTTAATCTAGGGTTTTGGTAGAACCCGTTGGGGATGAATTTATTGCGATATTAATATATTTTGGTTGATTATTCTCTATTT
>ML400601.1:178941-213732 GCA_005239525.1 Nicotiana knightiana | reverse complement strand
AACTATCCTGAGGTGATTAGCATGATCCTCCCGACCGCGCGAGTAGACAAGGATGTCATCAATGAAAATAATCACGAAGGAGTCAAGAAACGGTTTGAAAACCTGATTCATAAGATCCATGAAATTCGTTGGAGCATTGGTCAGTCCAAAGGACATTACGAAAAATTCAAAATGGCCATAACGAGTTCTGAAGGCAGTCTTAGGAATATCCTGCTCTCTGATCTTCAACTGGTGATACCCCGACCGTAAATCAATTTTGGAGAAGAACCTCGCACCCTGCAATTGGTCGAACAAATCATCTATCCGGGGCAATGGATACTTGTTTTTGATAGTGACTTTGTTGAGCTGCCGATAATCAATACACATCTGAAGCGACCCATCCTTCTTCCTGACAAAAAGAACCGGAGCGCCCCACGGCGACACACTCGGCCGAATGAACCCCTTCTCTAATAAGTCTTTCAACTGCCCCTTTAACTCTATCAACTCTGTTGGCGCCATTCTGTATGGTGGAATAGATATTGGTTGCATATCTGGAAATACATCAATCCCGAAAACGATCTCTCTATTTGGCGGAATCCCTGGAAGCTCGTCCGAAAATACTTCAAGAAACTCATTCATGACTGTGACGGACTCGGGGACAGACACTTCTGAAGTGGTGTCCGCAACTCGGACCAAATGATAAACACACCCCTTTTTAATCATCTTCGAGGCCTTAAGGTAGGAAATAAACCTACCCTTTGGCACCACACCATTCCCTTTCCACTCAATAACTGACTCATTAGGAAACTCTAGTCTCATAATTTTGGTTCGGCAGTCCAGTTTAGCAAAGCACGAGTAAATCTAATCCATTCCCATGATAACATCGAAATCTACCATCCCTATTTCGATAAGATCGGCCGTGGTATGTCGACCTCATACCATGACAACACAATTCTTATAGACTCGTGCGGCTGTAATGGAATCACCAACCGGAGTCGACACAGAGAACGGCTCATGGAGCTGTTCGGTTCTATCCCAAAACTTGAAGCAATAAATGGGGTAACATAGGACAAGGAGGACCCCGGATCAATAAGAGCATAACAATCAAGGGCTTGAACAGCCAGAATACCTGTAATAACATCTGGGGAAGCCTCCGCACTCTAGCGATCACTCAAGCATAGAACCGGCTAGGTCCACCTCTACCACGAGCTCCACCTCTAATTGCACCACGCCCTGCTGCAGCTGGAGAACGTACTAAAGATGCGGTGACTGAAGAATCGGACGGCTGAGCAAAACCACTACCCATGCCCTGACTGGGCACACGGCAATCCAGCCGAATATGACCTCTCACCCCACACCCGTAGCATACCGGGATATCCAGGTAACAAGGCTCGGTATGGAACCTCCCATACTTAGGGCACGGAGCCCCCCTCTGCTGCTAGAACCTCCCTCCTGGATGACCGGACTTATGGCGTCTCCTACTGTCTGATCCTGGTCCCGAGCGACTGCTCTGCTGATAACGGTGCACTGATGGCGGTGCACTAGATGAGGACTAAGCATAGGACTGGGATGGCCCTGATGGTCCTCTCCCCTGAACTTGTCTACCTCCTCCAACTGAACTCCCCGAGTGGCCCGCTGACCGGGCCCTACTGATACTCTCCCTATCCGACCTTATCTTAAATTTTCTAGCCTCCGTGGCCTGAGCGAATCCCACTATCTTACCATAATTCATGTCCTAGTGCAAGGCAGCTGTAGCAGCTTCATTCACAACCAAGGGACTGAGTCCCTAAACAAACCGTCGAGCTCTTGCATCCATAGTTGATACCAACTGAGGAGCATACTTGGACAACCTCAAACTCCATGGCACGGGCTGCCATAGTCTCGGCAGGCAAGAAGTGATCCATGAAAGCATCAACGAACTCATCCCATCTCGCCGGAGGACTTCCCTCCCCACGGGAATCCTCCCACATCTCGAACCAGGAATACGCTTCTCCCCTCAACCTGTAAGATGCTAACTCAACCTCCTCTGTCTCTGTAGCCTTCATAACCCGAAGCGTCTTGTACATTTCATCTAGAAAGTCCTGCGGATCGGCCTCTGAATCAATACCTGAGAACTCTGGAGGGGCCAACCACAGAAACTGGTTGACTCTGGAACCAGCGGAATCTCCCTGTCTTCTAGAGGACACAGGGGCAGCATGAGTTTTTTGGGACTGAGCGGCCACTAACTGGGTCAACATATGAATAGCTCCCCCGAGGTACCCATCGGAAGTAACGGGACCTGAAGCTGGAATCGAAGAAGGATCAGGAATATCGGCGGGAGGGATTGTAGCACCCTCCGCCGCAGCAGGAATAGGAGCACTCTGATCTGGAACAGATAGGCCAGATGGATTCAAGGTCGGGGATACACTCTCACCCACACCATCAGGTATAGAATTCACGACCACACTTGGGGCGGCTGTGATGACCCAAACCGATGAGCCGTGACGGGCACCCGATACCTTACTCGACCGAGTACCAACGTAACGTATCTTTCTTATTACATTATCATATATACGTGACATACGGGCCTAATAGGCCAACATAATCATTTACAAACTCAAAACATAGGCCGTACAATCTTTCACGTATACGACATATGTCTACAAGCCTCTAAGAGTACATAAATGTCATAAAGGTCGGAATAGAGTCCCGCCATACCAAACAATACCCGTCTAAATCATACTAACCAAACAAGAGACTCTGAAGCAAATGGATCGCACCAACATCTTCCGCTAAGCTGATAGCCTACTTGGAGGGCTATCGATCTGTCTATCGGGACCTGCGAGCATGAAACGCAGTGTCCCCAGGCAAAAGGGACGTCAGTACGAATAATGTACCGAGTAGGTAAGGCACATAATGTACATAAGAGACATGGAATAAATATAGAGTACATGACTCAACATGTAAGTCTGAATAACTTTGTAAATCATAAATCACTTTTAGCAGCATGCATATGCATATGAATGTCATGTCGTGCATAGGTATATCTTTCATAACATCATCATCCTCTGCGGGCATCCCATCATATCATATCGGCCACTGTGGGCAAAATCATCATCGTATACCAGCTGATCAGGTGGTGGTGCGTATATAACGCCATAACCTTTCCCATATCCCATATACATATATATATACATACATATATACGCGTATATAACACCATTTGAATATACATACATATAATACCATTTGAATCATATTTCAGCCACCGTGGGCAACATCATCATCATATACCAGCTGATCAGGTGGTGGTGCGTATATAACGCCGTAACCTTTTCCCATATCCCATATACATATATTTACATATACACATGTATATAGTGTCATCTGGTCATGGGTCAATGCACATGTATGAAATGCATGAAAAGTACGTAATAATCTCAATATTCCTTCCGGATAAACCTTTCCAACTGTGTATTATTCTGAGACTCATGAACAGAAAATAATAATAATTCTCATGGGGAATCAAGAATATAGACACCCCTACTATTTCTATAAATAGAGTAATTTATAGAAACTGTGTATTTGCTCGTTTCTTCAGTATAATTTTGACCATGCCAAAAGAAAGAAGGGATAGCCGTAACATACCTGAGTCGATTCTCTTGGAAATCCCTTTAACATATGTTAATTGCGACAAAACATAACGGCGAGATCGGAGTAGAAAAAAATTTGTATGATATTCTTGAGAAAGATTGCGCCGTACTCCGTTATAATTGCAAAACCTCACTGTGATTTGAATTGATGAAGTCTTGCATTTCTTGGATCGTAAGGTTTCTATGTATGCTTGAATTGTGAAGTTCTGAATAACGTTTATTATTTTGGATTGTAATTGAATTGTAAGGATTTTAAAAGAATGTCTAAGGTGACTCATGTTGCCATATCATGCCACATGTTAGTAATGACTTATGAGTCATTTTAAATTAAAGGAGGGGATGCCATCTCATACTTGTTAAATACTTATCCAATATATTCCCAATTAATTAGGTAATGTCCTGGTACTCTGTAATTAACCAATTACCCGCATAATTAAAAATTATCTCAACTTACTTAAAATACTACTCTCTTTTAACATACCTTATATACCTTACTATCATGGTCATATGGTACCTTGTATGGTACTAGTCCATAATACACGGTATTTAGCTCGGCCCGAATTTTATCCCAACATGCCAAACTTGAACAAAAATTCATTTTCTTTGACTTGTTTCTCCTCACCTTCACGAATTTACTCATTCCTTGTTTGAAATAGCGTGATATTTATAATCTCAAATAAATCTCGTTCCCCAAGTCACGTCGATTAACTTATGATGAGACTTCAGCGTACAAAAATTTGGGACGTGACATCTCACTTCTGAGCTTTCATTAATTAATTTATTTATGGCGTATTTTCATTTACGAAAATATGGGGTGTAACATCATTCCCCCCTTTGGAATATTCGTCCTCGAATGTTGACTGATGCGCTTATCATTCTCATATCCCATAGCTCTTGCGAATACTTTAGTAGTCCTCTTGCCATCTAGGCAACTGTTTTGTGAATAAGTCCAAAGGCTAGGGCATTCCCCCCTTTAGGCCTCTTTCCTATGCCATGACTTGTTATTGAATTCCTTCCAATCTTGTAACTGTTACTACCTTCCATTATGCAGCTTCTACGATACTAACCTTGTAAGTGTGCCTTTGCAACTCTTCTCTCCTTTTTCCCTATTTCTTTTAGCCAATCTCTCGGACTTACTTTGTAAACATATACAAGGCTTAATAGGATGCCTCTCTGGGCATTTATAGGTGTACTGAGGTTCTACGCTCGGTACTTTGTAGAACTTGCGAATATTTCTATATCTTATTTTATAGACCCGTTTATCCATCCGTATGACTTTACTGGATCAATGTAGGTCTTACTATACCATAACTCTTATTTCGATTTATCGTTGCTGATGTCTGCTACCAAATTTTAGCTTACTCTTGTTGCTTATCCTATAAGCATAAATCTAAGTCCTTTAGCATTTTTCATCATTGTTCATCTTAAAAATGATGGTCTAATCTCATCTCATACTTGTAAATTTTATCCATCCATTATTGGTTCACCTTTATATCCATAACTTGACCCCTTATGTAACATTGTCGCTAGGGCTCGCGTCTCATCGCGAAACATCTGAAATGATTAGACTGATCTACCTGCGGTGATACCAAGCTTTCATAACCGTATCTCACAGCATCCCAATGTGATTCACCTTGTGTGGGTATTTTAATCCTGTCCAATTCATGATATCCCTTTCTTTTCTTTGTCAGATCATTACTCATTCGAAGGCCCAAACGTCATCCTTTGTCTACAATAATTGCACCCTCATTCTATTAACATGGCATCATTCCATCTCTTCTAAATTTTATTAGTCTTAGACTCCTTTGAGTTCATTTAGGGTACAGTGAGCTTTGTATAACTTAGAGAAACCGTATGCTCTGCTTGTTTTCATGGGCTTAATCTTGAGGACTTATCCATTTTGTTATAGTTTGCGACCTATACATCTCTATTTATATTACTTGCAACCTTTCAACTTGCTTGCATCATAGATTTCCTTATGTCATTTTGGGAACGTCAAGCGAGACATCACATCATCTCTAACTTTTCTTTATTCTCTTAGTCAGGATTTTTGATACCTAGAAACCATAGGCTTGAATACATGCCACTGACCGATGCTGCTATTATTCCTGGACATTGAATCCCCGCGCTTCTAGCCTTCTATCCGAAGTATGAACTATTCACAACCTTCTACATTTGGGTATCTCGTACGTTGTTCACCTTTACCTTACTTACCTTAAAATCTCGCATCATATCTTCTATCTCTTTCATGACCTCCCTTCCACATAGGTATAATTCACATCCACAACTTGAAGCTCTATTATAACACTTGCCCCTTTGGTGCATACACAATCCGGGGGGAGCTTCATACTAACTTTTTATGAGGCTGGTACTTTACTAACTGGCTCTAACGTAGGGCCATTATAGAATATGGTTGTTGTACTATGTCTCTTGTACCTCTGATGCTAAAAGTGATTCTGCAATGTTCTCAATCATGATGTCTATAATTTTGTTTTAGGTCCAATAATCAGACTCCTGATTTACTTCGTTGATGTAACTCTTTAGTTTCCTCTTCCTTCTGATCAGCCTTTATGTAGGCTTAAGCTATTTTCCGATCTGCGGCTCATGGTATTAGTTATTACTTTAGTCTTTCATAGACGCTATGCAATATTCGTGATACCATCATCTAACAATTCAATCCCGTGTCTATGACCTAGACTCAATTATTTCTTTTAATTTATACCAGAGTCTCCTACGACTGTATATGCTGCATATATAAAACTCTGAACCCTTAAGTGCGTTCATGACGTAACCAACTCTGGATCATTTATCAGATAATTTTTTTTGTTCCATCTTAGCTTTCTTTCAACATATGCTATTAATTTTCCTGGTCTTTCTGCCCCCTTGTTACGTCCATACTTAGCTTATCTTAGTGCCCACACATGCCAGAGTTTTCATGCAACTCATATGATCTCGAATATTACTTTTAATTTTTTACTTCCCGTTCCGTAGCCACGGTAGATCCACTTCCTTATGGAGTACATATAGTGTTGTTGTGAGACTGTTGTTATAAGATCACTTCCTCTTTAGGTCACTGAGCTTAGATTGAAGCCTTCCTCCTTACTTCCTCCGCTAGTCTTTCATTGTAGTACTTAGGGAGGACCATCTGACTCTTGTAATGTTGCGAGCTCGTTATATTGTATACCCAAAGAATTTTTTGATGTTCTTACTCGCCTATAAATGTCCGTAGTTACATACCTCTGTGCACTTGTGTTCATGCGATTGCTTCTGAACTAAAGTTTTTACTATCTTCCCAGTGGCATTTTCTTTTATTTCCGTAATACCCAAACGATACCTTTAACTACCCCAACTCCTATCTGAATATTTCTCAAGGGTTATGATGTCATATCTGCGACTGAATTCCCCATGTTGAGGTTCACTATATTTATCTTGCATGATCTGTTGATTTGTCGGTAACCCCTTGTCTAGCCATGACTAGGCTCTTACTGAATCAGCTACTAATTACTCGTTGGCCCATTCTCATATCAATATCCCGTAAAATCTTTCTTGGGTTATTTCCTTGTTATAACTTACCTCATGTACTGGCTCCTTATCTCTCAATAACATCTCGGGCAGGAACCCTTATTATTATTATTTTTAATTTTTTTTTCTCGATGTTGTGCTTACATAATGTTCTGGAATCGTGGCATATTTGTAACATTTGGATAAGTGCAATCTCATCCCTTTCTTATTTTTATCGAATTCTTCCTTTATATTCCATATTCCCCCTTTTAGGGGAGTACTTATACTTGAAGCTATGATGACCTGCCTATAGATATTTTTCCTATTCATCTTTGGCGTCCTTTCACATCATCAATGATCCTTACTCGCCTTGTGGTAATCCTTTTGTACCAAGGATAACAAAATTCCTCACTCGCGATAGTGATACTTAGTGTATCTACCACATACAGTCCCTTAAGCTTAACTTTGCTCATATTGCTTACTCTAGGGAAGTGTCTCCCTGAATGACCATTCTCTGAATTCATCATTGATCTTAGTCTGTTATCCATTCTATTATTGCTGGGATGCGATCTAAAATTCTCACGATGCTGACTATTATCAAATCACTCAGTCCCTAATTCATGTTTAGTTTATCTTGTTCACCAGCCCATACTGATTCTTATTACTCTAGGGTTTAACTTTTCCTTCAGATAGTCACACTGGAGTCATGAACATGTTTCTTGAAATGAGGATATGACTTTATGGACTATACTCTTTTGTTGTCTCAAAGCCTATCACATCTTGTCTTTTCCCTTACTTGACTATAGATTCTATAATACTGTCATTTTTTTGATCTACCGTTGTCATCCACGTATCATATCATACTCATAATGCATCATTAACTCTTTTCTTATTTCCTGCTAACATTTATGCTTACCACTTTATTCTGAAAACTCGAACAAGACATTCTTTTGCTTTCAGCTTCCCTTTGCTCCATCCAGTGGCTCTTCAAGTTGCTTAACGTTCTTGCTTTACTAGGGACGCGAGCCACACTAAGATAGTATATATTTACTAAAGGCTTATAGTGCATGTCTTCGTAGTACTTATATCTGGCTGCACTATTTTAGAGTGTACCATCTGGGTGTCTCATAAAGAGATCTATTAGAACATTTGCAATATCCTTCGGAAATGTCAGCTGACGCAAATAATTCATCCATCATATCTTCTTATACTACTTCTGTTAACCCCCATACTTATGTTTCTCTTCCTCAATTATAAACGTTGTTAACCTTCATTAACTGGTTACCTCGTACCCTTTTTCACCTTGCTCTTTTTACTTACTGAAACATGTACTTACCTTCTTAATATCTCATTTTCCTTCACCTTCTTAAACAGTACGCCCATGATCTGCTAAAAACCTCACATTTACTTATCGTAGGCATCATACAAAAATTCAATTCCTCTGACTCAGCTTTTTCTCAACTATCTCTCTTTCCAACCTTCTTTCCCGATATAGGTATCGTCTTATTACGAATAGAATAGAATTTCGAAATTTGAATTCTTATAAGTGAGCTCTACCACACGATCTAGAGTAAGAAGAAAGAGTGACAATCCTAAATGCCCTATAGCCTCCTACTTATAAGTGTGGTGCACGACACACCCATAAACAAGACTCTACTAGACACGACTTGTAGACTCCCTAGGACAGAACTGCTCTGATACCACTTTTTTCACGACCCAAACCGATGGGCCGCGACGGGCACCCGATACCTTACTCGACCGAGTACCAACGTAACGTATCTTTCTTATTACATTATCATATACACGTGACATACGGGCCTAATAGGCCAACATAATCATTTACAAACTCAAAACATAGGCCGACAAGGCCGTACAATCTTTCACGTATACGACATATGTCTACAAGCCTCTAAGAGTACATAAATGTCATAAAGGTCGGGATAGAGTCCAATNTATACACGTGACATACGGGCCTAATAGGCCAACATAATCATTTACAAACTCAAAACATAGGCCGTACAGTCTTTCACGTATACGACATATGTCTACAAGCCTCTAAGAGTACATAAATGTCATAACGGTCGGGATAGAGTCCAATCATACCAAACAATACCCGTCTAAATCATACTAACCAAACAAGCGACTCCGAAGCAAATGGAGAGCACCAACATCTTACGATGAGCTGATAGCCTAATTGGAGGGCTCTCGACCTGTCTATCGGGACCTGCGGGCATGAAACGCAACGTCCCCAGGCAAAAGGGACGTCAGTACCAATAATGTACCGAGTATGTAAGGCACATAATGTACATAAGAGACATGGAATAAATATAGAGTACATGACTCAACCTGTAAGTCTGAATAACTTTGTAAATCATAAATAACTTTTAGCAGCATACATATGCATATGAATGTCATGTCGTGCATAGGTATATCTTTCATAACATCATCAGCCTATGAGGGAATCCCATCATATCATATCGGCCACTGTGGGCAAAATCATCATCATATACCAGCTGATCAGGTGGTGGTGCGTATATAACGCCATAGCCTTTCCCATATCCCATATACATATATATGCATACATATATACGTGTATATAACGCCATTTGAATATACATACATATATACGCGTATATAACACCGTTTGAATCATATTTCAGCCACTGTGGTCAACATCATCATCATATACCAGTTGATCAGGTGGTGGTGCGTATATAACGCCGTAACCTTTTTCCATATCCCATATACATATATTTACATATATATGCGTATATAACGCCATATGGTCATGGGTAAATGCACATGTATGAAATGCATGAAAAGTACGTAATAATCTCAATATTTCTTCCGGATAAACCTTTCCAACTGTGTATTATTCTGAGACCCATGAACAGAAAATAATAATAATTCTCATGGGGAATCAAGAATATAGACACCCCTACTATTTCTATGAATAGAGTAATTTATAGAAACTGTGTATTTGCACCGTACTCCGTTATAATTGCAAAACCTCATTGTGATTTGAATTGATGAAGTCTTGCGTTTCTTGGATCGTAAGGTTTCTATGTATGCTTGAATTGTGAAGTTATGAATAACGTTTATTATTTTGGATTGTAATTGAATTGTAAGTATTTTAAAAGAATGTCTAAGGTGACTCATATTCCCATATCATGCCACATGTTAGTAATGACTTATGAGTTATTTTAAATTAAAGGAGGGGATGCCATCTCATACTTGTTAAATACTTATCCAATATATTCCCAATTAATTAGGTAATGTCCTGATACTCTATAATTAACCAATTACCCGCATAATTGAAAATTATCTCAACTTACTTAAAATACTACTCTCTTTTAACATACCTTATATACCTTACTATCATGGTCATATGGTACCTTGTATGGTACTAGTCCATAATACAAGGTATTTAGCTCGGCCCGAATTTTATCCCTTTATCCCAACATGCCAAATTTGGACAAAAATTCATTTCTTTGACTTGCTTCTCCTCACCTTCACGAATTTACTCATTCCTTGTTTGAAATAGCGTGATACTTATAATATCAAATAAATCTCGTTCCCCAAGTCACGTCGATTAACTTATGATGAGACTTCAACGTACAAAAATGTGGGACGTGACATCTCACTTCCGAGCTTTCATTACTTAATTTATTTATGGTGTATTTTCATGTACGAAAATATGGAGTGTAACAGCAGCCTCGGCCTCTATGCCGAGTCGAGCTCTCTTCTTTGGTGCCATCACTAAAAATTTTGGAACAGAGCACAAGTTAGACAAGAATATTTTCACTTTCCACTTCACTGCACGATATAGAATAACAATGAAAAGGGTATTTCCTAAATGTCCATGTAGCCCCCTAATTATAGATGTGGTCGACAACACACCGATAAGAAGGGCTCTACTAGACACGGCTCCGAGACATCCTAGGACACTTTTAAAACCTTAGGCTCTGATACCAAGTTTGTCACGCCCCAAAATCGAGGGATGCGACCAGCACTCAACCGGGTGACCCCAGTCAAGAGAACCTGATTTACCTTTCCTACGCAACACTCTTCCCCGTGTTTATATCATCCATTATTTATGTGAAATAGTGAGATAAGCTTAAAAGTGTGTGATTACCACAATAAATCCAATTTTTCCTCATTTTACATTATTATACTAGATTTCCCAAAACATATATAATAGATACAACACTTCCCAATACGGACCACGATTATGAGCAAATACAACCACTATCCAAAAATATATATATATATATACACCCACATAGTGTCTACGGAGCCTCTAAGAGTACTAGGAGTTTATATAATACTTGCCGGCAACAAGGCCCCGGCTATACCTTACAATACATAATATGCTCAAAAGGAGATGGCATGAACTACACATGGCCGTGAGAGGAAGTGGGGCTCACCAGTACAGCTGAGAAAGGATGAGGAGAAAGCACCACTAACGGCGAGCTGAGCAACCTGCTATGGACCCACCTACATCCATATAAAAAGATGTAGTGCCCCCGGCAAAAGGGACATTAGTACTGTGAAATAGTACTAGTATGTATGAACAAACTTTATCCCAAGTAAAATCAAACAATACACAATTAAGAGACAGTAATAGATCCAATCAACCAATGCACGTGGAAAGAACAGCCAAAATCAACAAGTTTCACAATCTCTCCTTTTTCCCTTTCAACATCACAATATTCAAGAGTTTCCCTGATTTTTCATTTCGATAGTGATAATGATCACATTCCATCCTTATTACCTCGGCCACCGTTATTACCACACATCTCATCAAGCTTATTACTTTGTGTTGTGGCGCACAACCCGATCCCACCTGACAATCATATTTCATAACAACAACCACAAACAATACACAAGAATTATCATTTCAAGAAATCATAAGTTCACGTCCACCATTCATATATTTGGGCCCAAGGCACAATAATTCTCCCCAAGTAGTAATTCATATACAAGGCATTGCCATACTTGTTCAACTCATTCACATCATTTCACAATACCCTTTTTCATTACCTATCAGGCACGGTTTTCCTTAGCCATTATATACATTCCCACACTTGGGCACATAAACCTTCCTTCATTCATTAACACATACTTTCATATCGATACCCTCGAGCATTTACGAGCTTTGCACATAATAAGATAGGCACATCCAAACACTTTTCACAGTCTCATATAGTACGGTAGTATGGCAATCAACTAGGACAATCAGAGAATAGAATCGTGCGTCTCAACACATTTGAACAATCAATTCACATGTTTTCAAACAAGGTACACATACCGTATGCTCGGAACCAACAAGAGAGTTCTACAAAGGTTAAAGTTAGCCATACATACCTCGAATCGGGATTTTTCCTTAATTTCTATCTCAAATCACCGGACCTTCTAGGACCTTCAATCTAATTCACAATGCGGCACATTTAAACTTAGAATTAGGAATCATGAACATGTCTTGAACTCATTTAAGCTTTCTATCAAACACTGGGTGTTCCTTCAAATTAAATAACCCCTTTTTAGTGAAAGGTTACTCCAACCTATTTTCCTTTACTAGGTTATGATAAATTGGGTACATGCATGCAAGATTCTTAACCCCATCTTTATGAACTATCCTAACCAGGTTTCATCTTAACAAAAATCTGGAAATTAAGGTTAATGAGGTAGAAGCTTACCTCTTAGAGTGAAGAAATTTGTGTCCTACTTGATTAGTTCCAAGCTTGAGTGATGAAGGAAGACCAATTTGATGAAGTTGGGACTTTCTCTCTCTAGAACCTACTCTTTCCGCTCTCTAATATATCAGAAAATGGTTAAAAATTGAAGGGGAGGGGTGTTTTAATGAACTGGGGTCGGGTTTTAAAAAATAGAAAAATAGGGCCCAACACAAGAATGCGGTGCGATCGCATTCCTGACATGCGGTCCGCAGAATCGACCGCATAATGGCCCTCGAGATGGGCCAAAATTCAAAACACACTGACCAGGTATGCAACCATTGTGCGGTCTGCATACACGTTATGTGATCGCATAATGCGTCGCATAACTTCCCTCCCAACATCAAAGGCAACAATGCGACAGATATGCGGTCAGTAGAACTGAAATGTGATCGCACATTGGACCACATAGTTGACCTCAAATGGGGCAGTGATCTGCCCGTGTATGCGACTATTATGCAGTCTGCATACACGTTATGCGATCGCATAATGCATCGCATAACACCTACTTTTTGGAAATTTTTATTCTTTAAGTCTCGGGGTACTTTTTAATCAATTTAGGTCTGTTTTAAAAAAATTCACGATAAAAACAACTCGGGGACTCATTCGGGCATTATTTTAAAATGAGAAAATTTTACGGGTCTTTACAGTATCTGCAACTCGAGTCCTAAACAGCTTCAACATGGCTAGTGAAACAACAAATGGAGAGATAATCCTTCCAGTGAACGTAGCCGGGACCATCCAGGACACAAAGTTTCATGTCATCGAAGGTGACATGAGGTACAATGCACTGCTTGGGAGGCCGTGGATCCATAACATAAGGGCGGTGCCATCGACCCTTCACCAAATGATGAAGTTTCCAATAAAAGATGGTGTGAAAACACTTTGCGGGGAGCAACACGCAACAAAGGAGATGTTTGCAGTTCATGATTTGACACCAAAACCAACACCTTTGACCTCAGAAAAATCAAACATCAAAGACAGGCAGTTGGCAAAATAGCAATCACCGTCCCCAACCTCGATCGAGCCAGAGGAACAGGTAATCGAGGACGAGGAAGAAGATTTCCTTACCCCTCGAGCTTTCATCGTTCCTGAAGAATCAGATGCAACAAAGTCAATGGTCGAGGAGCTGGAGCAGGTGATATTGATCGAGCATCTGCCCGAATGGAAGGTATACTTGGGAACGGGACTAACCCCCGAACTCAGAAAAAAACTCATTCAATTCCTTATCAGTAACATAGATTGTTTTTGCTTGGTCCCATTTAGACATGACAGGGATCCCACCGGAGATAACAACACATCGGTTAAGTCTCGACCCTAGGTTTAAACCAGTGAAGCAAAAGAGAAAGCCCCAGTCCAAGGTAAAACATGCATTCATAAAAGACGAGGTAACTAACTTCTCAAAATAGGGTCTATTAGGGAAGTGAAATACCCTGAATGGTTAGCCAATGTGGTCATAGTTCCTAAAAAAGGAAACAAACTTAGAATGTGCGTAGATTACAAGGATTTGAACAAGGCATGCCCTAAAGACTCTTTACAACCACCTAACATCGATCGTATGATCGACGCCACGGCCGGCCACGAGATCCTTACCTTTCTCGACACCTACTCCGGGTACAATCAAATTCAAATGAACCCGGAGGACCAGGAAAAGACCTCATTTATCACCAAGTATGGAACATATTGTTACAATGTAATGCCCTTCGGGCTAAAAAATGCGGGAGCTACATATCAGTGCCTAGTTAATAAAATGTTCGAGAAACATATAGGTAAATCAAATGAGGTTTACATTGACAATATGCTGGTTAAGTCCCTGCGCAGAGGACCATTTAAATCATTTGCAGGCAACATTTGAGATTTTGAGAAAATACAACATGAAACTCAACCCCGAGAAATGCACTTTCGGAGTCGGCTCGGGAAAGTTCCTGGGTTTCATGGTGTCAAATAGGGGGATCGAGATCAACCCCGACAAAATTAAAGCCATCTAAGAGATCACCGTCATGGACAGTGTAAAAGCCGTATAACATCTGACTGAACGGATAGCCATTTTAGGCCGATTTATCTCGAGGTCATCGGATCAGAGTCGCATGTTCTTCTCCCTACTCAAAAAGTAGAATGATTTCGCATGGACTCCGGAATGTCAGCAAGCGTTGAAGGAGTTAAAGTGGTACCTGTCGATCCCACCTCTTCTTCACACTCCGAAGGCGAACGAAAAACTATACTTATACTTGGTTGTATCCGAGGTAGCGGTAAGTGGCGTGCTGGTTCGAGAAGAGCAATGTACACAATTTCCTGTTTATTATGTAAGTCGAACCTTAGGATATGCTGAAACCAGGTATCTGCACTTGGAGAAGTTAGCACTTGCATTAATAAGCGCATCAAGAAAATTGAAGCCATATTTCCAGTGTCACCCCATATGTGTGTTAACCACTTAACCACTTCGAAATGTTTTGCATAAGCCCGAGTTGTCGGGACGATTGGACAAATGGGCCATCAAACTTGGTGGATATGATAGTGAATATCAACCCCGAACGTCTATCAAGTCCCAGATTTTGGCAGACTTCATGGCAGATTTTACACCTACCCTCGTAACCGAAGTAGAAAAGGAACTTCTACTAAAGACGGGTTCATCATCGGGGGTATGGACCCTCTTCATAGACAGTGCCTCGAAAGTGAAAGGGTCCGGGCTCGACATTGTTTTAAAACCACCTACAGGCAGTGTCATTAGACAATCTATCAAAACTTCTAGGTTAACTAACAATGAGGCCGAGTACGAAGCCATGATTGCAGGTCTCAAATTAGCCAAAAGTCTGGGAGCAGAGGTCATCAAGGCCAAGTGTGACACTCTGTTGGTAGTGAACCAAGTTAACAAAGGCTTTGAGGTTCGAGAAGATAGAATGCAAAGGTATTTGGACAAACTACAAGTAACATTGCACCACTTTAAGGAGTGGACGTTAGACCATGTACCCCGGGAGAAAAGCAGTGAGGCCAACGCACTTGCAAATTTGGGTTCATCAGTCGAAGAAGACGATATTGTCCCGGGGACTGTTGTCCAGTTGTCGAGATCTGTGGTCAAGGAAGGTCATGCTGAGATAAACTCTACAAGTTTGACTTGGGATTGGAGGAATAAATATGTTGAGTATTTGAAGCACGGAAATCTCCCTTCGGATCCTAAAGAGTCGAGATCCCTACAAACCAAAGCAGCCCGATTCACACTAGATGAAAATGGAACGTTGTACAGGAGGACCTTCGATGGACCATTGGAAGTATGCTTAGGACCAGGGGACACCGATTATGTTTTACGAGAAATCCACGAAGGCACTTGTGGGAACCATTCAGGAACTGACTCTTTGATTCACAAAATTATTAGAGCTGGGTATTACTGGTATATCATGGAGAAAGACACTAAGGAGTTCGTTCGCAAGTGCGACAAATTCCAAAGGTTTGCACCGATGATCCATCAGCCCGGTGAACAACTCCATCCAGTCATATCCCCGTGGCGATTCATGAAATAAGGACATTGTCGGCCCCCTGCCAACGGCACCAGGTAAAGCTAAATTCATTTTGTTTATGAATGACTACTTTTCCAAGTGGGTATAAGCGCAGGCCTTCGAGAAAGTAAGAGAAAAAGAAGTCATAGACTTCATATGGGATCACATCGTGTGTCGGTTCGGGATACCTGCTGAAATAGTATGCGAAAACGGGAAGCAATTTATCGGCAGCAAGGTGACAAAGTTCCTCGAAGAACACAAAATAAAGAGGATCTTATCGACGCCATATCACCCAAGTGCAAACGGCCAGGCCGAATTCACCAACAAAACTATTATCCAAAACTTGAAGAAAAGGTTGAGTGATGCTAAGGGGAAATGGAGAGAAGTGTTGCCCAAGGTACTATGGTCAAATCGAACGACGTCAAAATCCAACACGGGAGAAACTCTGTTCTCTTTGGTGTATGGTTCCGAAGCATTGATTCCAGTCGGGTAAGCTAACATCAGGTTTCAGCATGCAACCAAGGAGTCAAACCACGAGGCTATGAACACTAGCTTTGAACTATTGGATGAAAAACGAGAATCTGCACTTGTTAGAAAGGCTGAACAAAAGAAAAGGATCGAGAGGTACTATAACATAAGGGCCAACCTTCGCCACTTCGGAGTCGGGGATTTAGTTTTAAGGAAAGACACCCTCAATACTTGAGACCCGAGAAGGGAATCTAGGCCCAAATTGGGAAGGACCATATCAAGTCATCAGAATCGTTGGAAAGGGATCTTACAAACTTACCACGATGGAAGGCGAGAAATTGCCAAAAAGTTGGAATGTATCACTGCTCAAACGATATTATTGCTAAGGTATGATCTTCTCCCTTTTCCATTTGTATTCGAGACTAACTCTCTGCAGGTGTTCGATCGAAGACGTAGAGACACCCTTCTACTCAAAGACCTTAGGTTTTAAAGCATGTGTTGCTTCTTTTTTCCTTAGATCGGGTTTTATCCTAAATGGGTTTTTCCGACAAGGTTTTTAATGAGGCAACAACTATATGCTACTTAAGGGGAATTCAATAGTATCCAAGGCTTCTTTTCAATCAACCTTGAATACTGGGGGGCATTACCCTTTGGGACTGGACTAACATTTCGAGGAAAATACTTCACGCCTAAGAGGGCCTCGATAGGAAAACTTTGTAATGGTACAAACGATCAAAGGAACCGTGTCCATATAGAATAATCGAGCCCCGGCGGCAAAACATGTACACATGTATGAGTTATTTAAAGAAAAACCCTTTCTATTAAACACTTTGTGTCTATACTATATGAGCTCCATACTTATGATTCTATATGAGAAAAGGCTCAAGAGCCGAAACACAAGTACACCTCAACTACTCGGGGACTGTCATCGACATTCAACACGTTCAAATTATACAAACTCAAACTCGTAAAACTTCAAAGAGGCATCCCTCTATGTAAAGGTCAAGGCCAAAACAAGTCCAAAAGACTTAAAGACTACGGTCATATGAAAAGGCTACGGCCAAAATAATGCGGCTCAGAGACGTCTGACATCCGCTATGAACTAAAGGCCTTCAAATACTTTGAAAAACAGGATAAATAAAGGCAATCTTTGCAAAATAATCAAAGGGCTTGGATAAAATCAGCCGTTGAGAAAACCTCAAGAGGTATCAAAACTACTTATACACGAACTTGTCCTAAGGAATTAGAAACAAAAAGGGTCTGATTGACACTAAGTCCTTGAAAAATCCAATGGGTGAAAGATGCGTGCAAAAGGCACTAACATGAAAATTTTCACTAAGTCTTTTTAGCCGAAAAAGGGAATTAAAATAGCCATCTCTTAGAGGCCATAACGGCCCGACTTAAAAGAGCCTAAGGGCCGATACACTAAGCGTTCGAGACTTTGTTCTCACCCCATCCGAACCTAAGGGTTCGATTACCCCGATCCCAAAAAAACATTTTTATGGTCCGAAGACCTGTCATCATTCGACACTAAGGGTATATATCTCGAAGATTCAATCCTTATTTGAACCCAACCGCGGTAACTTCAAAGAAAGTATTCAAGGCGGAATCTCGGATACACCGTTCGAAGAATGAAACTATTGCAAAAGTTGTAAAGTAAGAAAAATTTAGAAGACATTCAAGGAAATTTATTCTTTTATATACATTCAAAAAAGTGACATGTACAAGGGTTCAGCAAAAAAGAAAATACAAAAGGAAGTTCCTATCTACACCAAGGGAGCCCCCCCCCCCCCCCTTCGAGGGCAGCTTTTCCTCTGGAACTGCTTCTCCCTCGGGGGAAGCCTCTTCATCGGGAGTGGTCTCTCCTTTGGACCCCTCTTCATTTTTGGATCCGCCTTGGCCGCCTTCGACATCATCATCATCATCGGAGGAGATAAGGAATCGGGCATCGGCTTCATCCGCCTTTTCTAGGTCTATCTCCTCAATGAGATCGAAGCCCCTAGAGTGAATCTCCTCGAGATTCTCCCTCAGAGATCGGCATCTGGCATAGTCGTTGCTTCGCTTTTCCCGATCAGCAGCTTCTATCAGCTCTGTTTGAGCAGCTTCGGTGTCCCTCAAATATAAGGCAACAGTTTATCAGCCGTAATCTGAGTCTTCTTGGCCTCGGCCCTGGCTTCAGCAAATTCGGCTTTGGCCTTGGCTAGTTTAGCCTCGAGCTCAGCAATCTTTTCGGCCTCGGCCGAACTGCTCTCTTTGGCATTCTGAAGCCGAGTCTCGACAGATGTTAGTTTGGTCAATGCAACCTCCTTCCCTGCAGCAAGGTGATCCATCTTTTCTTCCCATTGGTCGCACTCGGCATTGACCCGGTCAACCTCGCCTCGAAGCTGCCCCAACATCTCCACCTTCTGCTGCAGCTGAGACATCGAAGTATTAGCTTCCATAGTTGGGAGTAGAAGGCCATACTCTTTCAAAACGTTAGTTACCTGCTTGTCTAGCTCGGCCTCGTATTCTCGAGCCCTGGTTAACTCCGCCCGAAGGTATTTGAGCTCCTCCTCCTTTTTATCACAAAGGAGCCTCAGGGCTTTCCCTTCACCCAAGGATTTGTTCAGCTCGGCCTCACATTGGCTCAGCTCGGCCTTAAACTTGGTAAAATCCTACAAATAAAAGGAATGACCAGTAAAAGCAAGGAAGGAAATTACAGCATTGAGGAAATTGCAACATTAAGAGTTGAGTCTTACCTTAGAGAATATACGTTGATCTTATTCAAAGGTCGAGGACACATTGATAAGATCGGCATCATCGACCCCAGTGAAAAAACCCTAGAAAGGATCGTCCTCACTAGGGGCTCCGCCTAACTCAAGCATTTTCAGGGCATGAGTATCTCTAACGTCATCCTCGGAGTAAGCCGGGAATGAAGGGGAGTGACATATTATCATGGCCTCAAGAAGATTCCCCAAGGCACTCTGCTCGATCATAGGGGCTTCGAAACTTGCCCCCTTAGGCGTACTTGTTGAAGGTTGAGGAACAACCATGACATCGGGCGACTCGGGGTCTTTGCCCTTATTTTCCTTCGAGGTCCCTTCATCACGACGAAGGACCTCGGTTTCGGTGGGTTTGGCGGCCTCGATTGGTTTTCTGGTTCGGGTCACCAGATCCGAATCTTCGACCCCATCAGTCTCATCATCCATGAACTGGTGAACTGAGTCTATGTCCCATGGATGATGTTCTTCTTGCGCCTCCGAGCAAGCCCCACTTTGTTTTGAGGATCTTCTGCTTCGAAGACCTTTTCCTCTTATTGTATTTCTTCGGTTTTGAGATCGGAGACTCGATCTTCTCCACTGGAGGGGCCAGCCTCATTTAGAAAAGAAGCATCCCCGATAAAGAAGAAAGTATCAGAGATCTTACCATGGTGTTTGGCTTCCTACTTGCCCTTCTACTAGTCATCCACTTGCGTTGCTCAAACGAGGAGGTGGCGGCTAGCTTGCGAACCCAGTCCTCGAGATCGGGGATCACATGGAGCATCCAAGAGACTACGGCAAATAAAGGAAAGAACAGTATGCAAGGTGTTATAAAATTGCATAAAATTGCTAAGGAAACAGGCTCCACTTACGGTTGAAGTTCCACTTTTCGGGGAATGACATTTGCTCCCCGGGGATAATATCGCTAGTCCTCACTCGAATGAACCGGCTCATCCAGCCTCGATCCTTATCCTCATCGTTGCTGGCAAAAAAATATTTGGTCGATCGGCATTGGAGTTTGATCAACCCTTGAAAACGTTGAGGCCGATATAAACGAATGGGGTGGCTGAGGCTGAACTCGAGCCCCTCGGCCTTGCTGGTGAAAAATCGAAGCATTATCACTATCCGCCAGAAATACGGGTGGATTTGGCCTAAGGTAATCTGGTATCTTTTGCAAAATTCGATCACGATTGGATCGAGGGGACCTAACGTGAAGGGGTAAGTATACACACTTAAAAACCCCTCCACGTGGGTAGTAATGTCCTCTTCACGGGTGGGGATTTGTACTACGACCACACACCCCCAGCCACATTCCTTTCTCACAGCTTTGAGGTGTCTCTTCATTATCGAACAGATGTACCTGAAAGCGTGCTCACATCGGCCAGGAACATCGGGAGGATTTTCGACCATGAAGTCTTTCTTTAGAGTACAGCCACCAGGAACGATCTTGTGAAGGGCCGAGGCCTTACCGTCGGCCGAACGGGAAGAAGAGGAGGAAGTTCCCTCTTTTTGAGGAACAGTTTTGGAGGTTTTAGACATTGATTCTGGTTGAGAGAAGTGGAAGGAAATAAGATTTGACAACTTTTAGCGTTGAAATGGCGGAAGAACTGGTGGCGGAAAAGGAGAAGATAGAGAGAAGAAGAGATTAGAGGAGTTGCAAATGGAAGTAAAAAATCCTTAATGAGGCAAGTAACCGAGTATTTATAGAAAATCGGCGACCATTCGGTGGCGCTAGTGGCCGACCAACACTGATGCACATTTAATGTTTTGGGGAAGTGTACCGATGGGACGTTTCGGTCACTTCAACGCTTACTTCACGAGGATGATGTCATTATCAGGGACTTCGGAAATTTGAGATTCAAATCGTTTCTTATCATTTTATTCTAAGAAACACGGGGACTATTTGTATATGGTCGAAATCAGGTACGCCGGATTTCACAGGTTCGAGAGGTCAACCCGAGCTCGAGTGCAAATGGATCAAGCAAGTTCAGTAGATCGGGCTCAAGACTAATGATGGAGTGCAGGGCTCGAGGATCAAAGCACGTTATACCGGAGGCCGAGTAAAATCTACCTCGAGATAATGTCGTTATGGGCTTTGTAATAGAATGGGCGGGATTCCCGCAATGGCACAAAGATCAAGGCATAAATCCCGGAACAAATTTGTACGAATTCTTACAAATCGGTTACACAGCTATACAAATTAGATTCCTTTCTAGAAATGGAAATGTACCTTATTTAAGACCCCCTATTATATAAAGGGGAGCCTATTAATTTGTAAACATCATCAATCATTGGCAAAGAATATACATTCTTATTTTTGTGCTCATCTCTTACCAGAATTGTCCTTTAGCTTTATCCTTCTTATCTTTTACTGTTCATCTTGGTATCCCTTGAGGTCATTGAAGCTCGAGGTCGAGGCACTCATACACTGGTTTGATCTATCTTGCTCACTTAACTCACACACTTATCTTTTTATTTGTCGATTAGTATTGGATTAAATCACATGTCTTTTAGACCTCAACATAAGTTTAATTGTTACTCAGATTTTAGGGTAAACACAGTTATTTCACAATCACTCAAAATATCATAAAACAAGATGATCAAACTGATTGGAAAATTTTGGGGGCCCTGGCTCTGTTGAATGGGTTTTTAAGGCTTCTGGTTATGTGATGGGCTTTAAAATGGACCGACCCAAAGGCTTGGTATCTAAGGTCTGGGCTCAGTATATGCAATCATAAGATGGATTTAACTCCATATGGGTGAAGGCTAGCGTAATAATTGGGGCTTTTGCATCCGTACCCACTTTTTATGCCACGTTTTAACTTATACCCGCTTTGTAAAAAAAATTGCATCCATACCCGCTTTTGCGCATAACTTCAGCATGCAGGGCTGAAGTAGCAAAGGCAATCATGCAAAACTTTAGCGTTCTAGTAGACGGGCCTGAAGTAGATCTAGAGTTGAAGTTGTTGTCTTGTAACTGGGGAACTTCAGCATACGGGGCTGAAGTTCTCCAGTTATAAAAACAAAAACTTCAGCATACGGGGCTGAAGTTCCCCCAGTTACACCGGGAAACTTCAGCTCTTTTGTCTTTGTAACTGGGGAACTTCAGCATACGAGGCTGAAGTTCCCAAGTTACACTGGGGAACTTCAGCTCTAGAGCTGAAGTTCCCCAGTTTACAAAGACAAAACTTCAGCTGAAGTTCTCTAGAGCTGAAGTTTTATCTTTGTGATTGTCTTTATAACTTGGGAACATCAGCTCTAAATCTGAAGTTTCTAACTGGGAAACTTCAGATCTGGAGCTGAAGTTTTGTCTTTGTAACTGGGGAACTTCAGCCTCGTATGCTGAAGTTTTGTCTTTATAACTGGCGAACTTCAGCTCAGCGAGGGAAAGGGAGCTGAAGTTATTTAAAAAGTGGGTACAAGTTAAAAGTTTTAAAAAAAGAGGGTATAGGTTAAATGGAGGCGACCAAATAGGGTGCCCCGCGCAATTTTTACGTAATAATTTCGCTGGGCAGCCCATTTGCAAAGTGTCATTTAAGGCACAATCACCTTTTTAAATACTTCGTCTCGGTAACTAGTTATTGGATTTTCAGCATTAAAATCACCATTGTTGCAAGCTTTAAGAAGTCGGTCTTAAATTTTGAATACAAAAATTGTGTTTAAATCAAATGAGTATTATTGAAAAACTTATTTTCTTCTTCCACCAGCTCTTATAGCAGGGACGTATCTAAGTAGAAGCGCATGGGTTCACGTGAACTCATATTTCTCTCCCTAAATATTAATGTTACATTTTTTATGAAACTATTTAGTGCACTTCTACAATTGATGTTGATTATTTAATTACCGCGTCTATTTTGTGTTTTATTTAAGTACTTTATTCATTACCTACTTTTTTGTTTGTCTTTCTTTGAATGTTTATTTCTTCAGAATCCCCAAGCTTTCTTATCGACTTTTATATATATATATATATATATATATAAAATTTAGGAAATGACTATAAATCTAATAGCATTGGAGGCGATGTAGCGTATAATCAATGGTTTAGTTAATAATCCAATATTTTCTCGACAATTACTTAAATACGTTCGCATCGCCAAAAAAGTCAAGGGGTCAACAGGTGAAGTTTTACTACAATTACTTGAAATGTGTTTGGCAACATCCTTTTTTGATTGTCTCNGATAATTTGGATGACTGAAATAAAAAAACCTATGTTTGTTTTGAAAAACATTCTTGGACAATGAAAAAAAGTCTTCTTTTTTTCTTCTCTTAACTCTTAAGTTAAGTAAAAACAATGAAATTGAACTACATATGGTAGAAAACCGTGTGAATCAAATATTGTATTGATGATTCACACGGTCCGCACGCTGGTTCATACAATGCGCCGCCCGCTCTTGTATTTGTAATAACTTGTCTTGAATTCAATTAAATGTTGATGGAAAAGAACCATAACTATGTAACCCTATTCCTAAAAGATTGACCCCAAAATAGCATATCCAAATTATAAGAAAGCCTATAGGCGCTATCCCTGAAGTAGATGGCGGTTGATAAATAATTCTTTGATCATAATTTCTCGTATGAATACTGTGTTGAACATGAAACTTGTGATTGGACATAATGCTTTAACCTTCCCAACAGGTAAATTCGTAGGCGTCTATTTTAGCGAAGTTGGTGCAAATAGCAGAATGGGCTGACAAACCATTAGATATGGAATTTAGCTTAGGGGACTGGAGCAGGCTACCATGAGATAAAAGATCTTCTTTCTAAAGAGATTTGATTCGGAACTCTTATATGTCCAAGGAGAAGACTTTTTTTCATTGTCCAAGAATGTTTTTCAAAACAAACAAGACTGGGATCTTATCCATTTGTAGATGGAGCTTCATAGTAGCTAGGTCTAGAGGGAAGTTGTGAGCATTACGTTCATGCATAACTTCCATACCAAGGTTAGCAAGTCTATATAAGATATAGAAGGCAAAATATGATAAAATAAAATAAAGAAAGAAAAAGAAGAAGGCCCTATATATTATTATTAATTAAGGTTGTGTAAGGGTGTGAGCTAGATTAAAAAACTACCGAGCAAGCTGGTTCACCTCTAGAATTACGTATGTAAGTGTCTTCTTTCCTCCTTCTCTAGTAAAGTTATTTCACTGCGAAATAAGAAAGAAATAAAAAATTATATTTTCCTAGGTATCAAAAATCTAGTAAATAAAATAAATCAAAAAATAAATAGTGGGTCCCTTCGTTTCTATGGTTACTTCTTAAACGCTGAGGTCTTCTCTATACACCAGAGCCTTTACTTTATACTTTAATTTAATATTTAATCAACTAATTGATGTTACTGGGAACTTGTATAGTTCACACTCTTTGGATCTACCCATGAATTATCCAGTAATAGGTCTTACATAATCAGATCTACGTATACAGTAACGTGGTCTTCTAGCCTTAGAAGAAGTCGCGTCCGCCTCGGGCATCTGCAATGTCCTCCTTTGATATTCTAATTTGGGAGAACTAAAAGACTGACCCATTCGGTGATTTTCGCGGTCGCCCTCACTAAACCAACTTGAATCTGAACTACGATTCAGATCAAGTCTTACCGAAATAGGATTTCCTTTTCGTGCCATATGCGAAAGGTCTTTCAATTTAAACTCGATTTTGGTTCGTTACCAAGTTCATTGCACCTGAATCTATTCTTTTTGTGTCCTACATCCGAAGATCCAAATCGAAAAGTGAAAAACATTCATAGTTGGAGGAATCGTGACAATTCTAGTTGCAGTAATGTTGATTATTTATTCGGCGTTAAAGACATTCGGAATTTCATCTCTGATGACACTTTTTTAGTTAGTGATAGGAATGGAGACAGTTATTCCATCTATTTTGATATTGAAAATCAGATTTTTGAGATTGACAACGATCATTCTTTTCTGAGTGAACTAGAAAGTTCTTTTTATAGTTATCGAAACTCGAATTATCTGAATAATGGATTTAGGGGCGAAGATCCCTACTATAATTCTTACATGTATGATACTCAATATAGTTGGAATAGGAATAGTCACATTAATAGTTGCATTGATAGTTATCTTCAGTCTCAAATCTGTATAGATACTTTCAGTATAAGTGGTAGTGAGAATTACGGTGACAGTTACATCTATAGGGCCATTTGTGGTGGTGAAAGTCGAAATAGTAGTGAAAACGAGGGTTCAAGTAGACGAACTCGCACAAAGGGCCGTGATTTAACTGTAAGGGAAAGTTCTAATGATCTCGAGGTAACTCAAAAATACAGGCATTTGTGGGTTCAATGCAAAAATTGTTATGGATTAAATTATCGATCGACTTGTCACGATTGATTGGTCACACACAATTAGGTTAGGCACGCTTGGAGAGGTGATCTGAATCGCTATCGATACAATGCGGGGCTTCGTTTGTTGTGGGTCGCGCCTCACCGCAGGCTTTTGTCCCTGCTCGACGGATGAGTCTTGCAGTCAAGCTCCCTTTTTCCTTTGCACTCGAGGGCCAATCTTCGTCCGGCCCGAGGAAACCTTTGCACGCCTCCGTTACCTTTTGGGAGGCCTACACCCCATAAAAATTGTCTACTTGAGGAAAAAAAATCTCTTTTGATTTTTAGATTCGAAATTCTTCCTTTTTTTCTCCCATGTTTTCCTTTGGTCAATAATCAACCAAAGTGCAATTACGGAGTACAAATATATATGTGAAAATTTATGAAACTTTTTCAGAAAATAATAATATAAGGTTAATACATAATTTTAAAAGTGTAATCAATTTAATACAAGAACCTAAAAATTGAACCCATAAAATTAAAATGATGAATTCACTTATTCATAATAGTGTATTTATACTCTTGAAATTCTAGCTAGATCCGCCTCTAATTTATATAAAAGATTTTACAAAGTAAATTAAAACACCATCTAAAAAACTATTATTACAAGCTTAAAGAAGGTGTCTTGAATTTCAAATACTATAAAAGAAGAAAACGAAATGGATAGATGATATAATTAACCTATGTTAACATATCTGGCAAGTATAAAAGTTTCCTCAATTAAGCAAACAAGAATTTTTTTTGGGGGACTTTAGAACACCCAAGAGATCCGCTGATGGCGAGACGCATATATAATTAGCTAAAAAACAAGAAAGACTTAGGCACTTAAAATAGCCAAAATAGAGATGTAGTCATCTAACTACGTCTTTGTCCAGTTGTGTAGTTTTCCTACAAAATCCAAAAAAAAGAGCCTTGCACGCTCACGTTAAACATCGTAGTCAAAACGAAGGGACACTTTATTCAAATACACAAAGCAGCAACCTGAGATTTGAAAATTGCAAAAAGCCAAAAGGTGGCTTAACCTTCTGCGAGCATGTTTGGATTAACTTATTTTAAGTGATTTTAAGTTAAAATAATTTTTAAGTCATTTTGTAGTGTTTGGATAAGATAAAAAAATATTTTTAAACACTTGTTTTTAAGTTAAAAATGACAAAAATAAGCCAAAAGTCAAATATTAGAATTCCTAACGTATGACTTTTGGCTTAAAAGTCACTTACAACAAGCCCATCCAAACAGGCTCTAACTCAATGTATTGACTTGAATTCACACGAATGGGATGTACACAATGCACGCTCACGCTAATAATCCATTCTACATCTATAGATCTTCATTCAGCCACATAAACCTATTCAAAACTTGTATTTTAAACTACTCTGAACGTACCGAACTTATGTATCATTTGATTTGCTTAGTCGGATTTAATTTGTTATTGCATGCTTTTAAACATCGAGTGAGAAATTAAGAATAAATTTGAATTCGCACAAAATAATTTTTACTTTAATAACTCCATATAAAAATAACTCTATTTTAGTATTAGAACAAGAGACGCGTGATTAATTATTGAGCAATATTTATCACCTCATCATAATCTTTGACCGTACATGAGGACCCCTCACTCATAACTCATTACGTTAATCTGTTATTTCCTTTTTGTCCCCCGAGAAATAAGGTATGTACATAAGTCACTGACGCGACTTTAGCGTACGGCTGACTTACAAACTTCTCTTCCATTCCTCTCTCCGCCTCCACGTTCTTTTTGTTTGCTCCTTGCTGTAAAAGAAAAATAATTTTAAATAAAACTATTTATTGATGATGTAAAGTTTGATGTTTTATGAAAAACACTTACAACTTGTTTGGAATTTTGGATGATTGTTACCTGTTGTATCGTGTTTTAGTGTTATTTTAAATACGATATTTGTTTTGATTGTTACTTAAATTTTATTGTATCGTATCATTAAATCCGTCGTCACGTAACGACGGATTGTGCCACTTTATGTAACGACCAATTTGGTGTAGTCATAACGTTACCTTGTCTTTTTCTCTCAATCTCACACTTCATTATTATTAAATAATTTTATTTTATCATTTACCTTGCCTTTTTATATATCGTATCATAATTTTTTTTATAATATTGCAAGTTTATTATTCATATTGTTGGTGTGTGATATCATAAAACGACCGGAAAACGACACAATCTATCCAAACATTATATTTATCAAACGATACACTACAATATAATACGATGCATTATAAAACGATACGTAACAACCATCCAAACAAGTTGTTAATAAGATTTCGCGTAACTAACACAGTGTTAAAGCTCTCTCTTCCTAATACAAGTCATTGTCTATTTAATTAGTCTTCCTAAATTCTCTCATGTCCACTTCGCAAATCATCCCCATTTGGCCACAAATGTTAGTTTTCCACAAA
Source organism: Nicotiana knightiana (assembly GCA_005239525.1). Taxonomy (NCBI): domain Eukaryota; kingdom Viridiplantae; phylum Streptophyta; class Magnoliopsida; order Solanales; family Solanaceae; genus Nicotiana; species Nicotiana knightiana. The sequence goes on along the minus strand of ML400601.1, from coordinate 185,427 downwards.
GTTTTGGGGTTGAATTAGATCGAAGATCACTTTTCTCGAAATAAATAATATTTTAATATGCATTAGCACATACTCGTTTGACATCACTATTTGCAAATACAATATCTGAAATAGTAGAAATTTTTGAAAAATGAGTTTTAAGTCATGAAACAGATTTTTCAAAACACTTTTTTTTTTCAATTTCAACTTTAAATTAATTTGTAGACGTAGCTGAAATATTCTTCCATCTTGTTTATGCTTATCTATCCTATGAAAATGGAGTAGTAGTTATTGATTTATTCTCTACCACTCGAAGTCTTATCCTCACTTAGTTAAATTACCTACATAACTTTTCTTCAACAGCGGTATATGTTTTACCCATCTTCTGAGTGCAGATCTTTGACCCAGCCATATTCCAATAGTAAATTGATGAGTCTATAAAACATGCTCGGTCCAATGTTGACCTCAGTAATTCACATTATGAATCAATTCGACTACTTTTTCCTCGAAACTTCTGTATAACAACATCTCTATATAACAATCATTCGTTATAAAAAGTTAAGTTTTTTTCCAGAATTGATTTTTTAAAGTTATATTTTATTTTTCTATAATAACTTTTTATCTATAATAACAATAACCATATTTATAGTAGAACGCTCTTTGTAAAATTAACCATCTATAACAACCATATAGAATCTTTAGGATTACTAATATTCTAAAAATATGTACCCAATTTCTTTCATTAAACAAAGTTTCTATCTTGCGTAAGATATAAAATTTAAAGATTTGCACATGATATCTTTTTCATTGAACAAATTTTTAAAAATATTTAGATGAAAATTTTAACTATTAAGCCCTTAGATTGTCTTCAGAAGAAAGCTATTAGATACCTTTCTGTTGAAAATTTGGACACGATTCTTCGCCAATTCAAGCGTTATATCGCTATTAAGAGAATGAAATCTACGAAACAAACTACAATTACAAAGTTCTTCCATCAATCTTGAAAGAATTTATTTTTCTTGGTAGGTAGCTTTAAAATATTTGTGTTAAATTTTAAATCCTTATACTTTAGTTATGAATTTATTAATAATGTATTAGCTTTTTTTAATATTTAACCAGTGAAATATGCATATCTTTTAAGATTTTAAATTTGAATAATCTTTTTAATTAAAAGGGAAATAAAATTGATTTTTGGATAATTTTTATCTATAATAACAAAAAAATATTTAGACATTAAATGTTATTATAGGTGTACAACAACCATCTACTATAAAAGCCAAAAATATATTGGAATAACTTATAGAGAGGATTTACCGTATATGGCACATATTTCTGTTAACAAGACTTATTAATATAACTTAGAATATTTAATTTTGCCCTCATTTTCTTTTTTCACTCTCACATAGGCATATGCATTCAAACAAGATTGTTTAGATTTTCAAATATTTACTTCTTTATTTTTCATAGGCTTCCATGTTACTACAATGAAACCTCTCTATAACAGCCTCGTTTATTCCAGATATTTTTGAATATTAAAGTGAATTGTTATTATAAAAAATATATATTATAGCAGAACATAAAATTTGGTTCCAGAAAAACTTTAACTTTTATAATAAAGTGTAATTACATGAGGATGCAGTTAAAGAGAGGTCTGACTATATTAGATCAAGACTTAATATTTCTTCAAAAATATATTCACAGTAGAATATGAGGATACGTGCGATGATGCACTACACCTTTTACACTTGTTCTTTTAAAACAATATTTAAGGCCGAAGTTTGGACTTTGTATGGATGAGATTCAATAGAATATTACACTTCTATTCTAAAACCAAAATATAGATGGAGGATTGTGTAGGGCCATTAAGTCATTGTGCATATCCATTGGGTAGATTTGTAGAACAGTAAATTGCATTCAAGGATTTGACCAGATTTTGATGATCTTAATCGGACAAATAATAGTACATTATTCTGTTAAAATTATACAAATTATACTATATTCTGCTGATCTTATTATGTGAAGTTACAGATCATATCATATACAGAGAGTGTATATGGAAAGGGATCGGGTAATATAAATATTTCATGTCGAGCCAAACGTTAATTTTATGTTCACTCGTCATATTGTTTTTTCCTTATTTGGTTGTATGTGTTTCGAGTAGATCTATAGCTAATCTTACTGATTTCCTTTATTTATTATATTTTAAAAAAAAAAATCAATCACCCAAATTTTGAAATGATTAATTAAAGGGTTTGAAAACCTCTTATAAATTGGAGAATTTACAAAATAGCATTCAAATAGTCAATTAATTAATAACATCTGGGCATTTATAGTCACATACTAGCAGTACATAACGCATAGTTTAATCATGGATACTATAATAATTAATCTTAGATCTACCAAGAGTATATAATCATTATAATTAATCCTACGACTTTCAAATAAAGTACTTGCATTACATCTATTCAGAAGTTTTCTTTTTTCATGCACGTGAGAATATTGTACGACGTGTCTAAGTAATGTTCTAAGACTTGTCACAACTTGATATAATTTTATTACTAATATACTCATGACTAAATAAATGAGTAATTAGACTATACTAGCCGGCGAAGAGAACAGTAATTAACTTGGTTCATTTTCATTTTTCGGCGAAATAGACAGTAGTGTGAATGTATGACAATTACATGTTTGAACCAAGGAAAGAAAAAACTTAATGGAACATATAATTATTTTATAAATTATATGATTGTGTAAATACTTATTACCACCTAATAAGTTGATCTAGATTAAAACTATACGTAGGAGTACCAATTTAAAAGAGACCTATAGAGCACCCTGTTTACCTTGAAAATGGTACTAATAATTATATTTGTATTTTAATACTAGTTGCTAGGCAATAGACCTCATGCGTAAACAAGAAAAGTAAGATAGGAATATATGAGAATAGTGGTGTTCAAACCAAGCTGTTACTGGGTTAGGCCTTGAGCTCGCTGGAATTGGGCTTCGAGGTTGAATTGTTACGTTCAACAGCGGGCGGTCGATGAAGAGATAACAATATTGGGGGCCTCGAGGATAGCCCTTTATGATGAATGATGAGCAATAAATGAAGAACAATTGAAAAAGGTAACAAATGAAGGCAATAAATCAAACAGACAATGTTTCAGCACGTTTAGGCAAAGAGCAGAGAATGTTCTATTGTGTTGAATCTATATGTCCTTTACAAAATCACAAGGGTGTTTAACCAAAGAATTAAANGAGAAAAATGAATAACAGACAATATTGCAGAAATATAGAAAAGCGAAGTCAATTATATTCGAGAATCAGATGCCTTTACAAGCTGTATTCCCCTCCCTTATATAGGAGAGATTCTTATAATGTACAACTCTTGCTATGGTTCCTCATTAATGACTAATTATAACATTAATGAGGCGTTACAAAGGATAACGGTAATCGGGGTGCGGTTACATAACTTTCGAGTAATCAATTGTGGGTCTTTGAATCTGCCCGTAGCTTTGTCTAGATTCATTTTGACTGCCTCTTCCCTGTTTTGATTAAGTTGAGTTTTCCGTGGCTGATAAGCTCGAGGGTTTACTGAATCGTGCCTCTTTGTTCCGTATCTCTTCAAAGAATCACATCCAGCTGTCGCGTTTTCCTGTGTCCACGTGACTGGCTGAGTTGTCAAAAGCTGGCTTACGTGTGAAACTCTTTTTTACCAATACAGATAGTCCCCCCACTTAACATATATTTAACGATTAATATTTGGTAAGTGAATATTCATTTATGGCGGGAATATTTTACCGCCGCTTTTCCTCGAATCATTGTATCCTTCTCTGCACCATAGGCGTCGTTTGTCACTTCCATTTAATGCTCATACCACGTGTCCTTTTCGGATTGGTTCTGCATTTACTCGGCACCTTTTAGGGCTTTTTGCGGCTGTGCCAGTCCCGAAGTGACATCTTCAATTATGACTTTTCATCATTATTTTTTTTTTTTCCCATGTTTGACAGTTGTCCTCAAGTATAAATACCTTTCTTCTTTTCTTTGCTTCCACGAAACACTTTTCTAACTTTGTCTTTTGTAAAGAACTTTCTTCTTGCCTTTGTAAACATGTCTTCTTCAAACCAACCTCAGGGAGTAATAGATATTGAAAGTTTAACGCCATCTTCTGCTCCGACTAGGAGTCGGAGGGGTGGTAGACTTAGAAGTCTAGGATCCACTCCTTCGAGGGGCTCCTCTTCTTCTCAGATAGTTACTTCTCCTTCCACTAGATCTCTAGTTTCTCCAAGGTTTAGGGTTTCTCGGACTTTGTCTAGAGGTAGAGGCGAACGCCTTCGTGAACCAGGAGTCGATGAAATTGTTCCTACTGAGTTTTTTTTTTGCTAGGGATAGTCAAGTTCTTGTAGACTAATCATCTTCTCTTGAAAGTGTCGAAAGATATTCAACCCTTATAACTGAGGGTCATATTTCCCTTGTTCATAGGGAGTGATTTTGGAGGTCTAACTTCCCTGTCTATATTCCGAATAGTGATCAAAGAATAACGTCTTACAAGAGGGGATATTCTTTTGTTTATACGTACCCTTTCACTCTAGGGTTTAGACCTCCCATTGACCTAGTCATAATTGAGTTCTGCCATTTTTTCAATATCTGCTTAGGACAAGTTGGTCCGCTTATGTGGCGAGTTGTCNACCCCTGGAGATGATAAGGATAGGGGTTGGTACCTCCGGTATGTTGTTGTACCCACTGTTGGTTTAGTGGGTGAAGAAAATCTTCCCTTCCCTGAGAAGTGGAATCGCGCACGTGAGTATCCTTTAGCTCACATTTATTTACTTTTCCCCGTTTTTACTTGAGATATTTATTAACACCGTATTTGTTTCTTCTTCTCTCAACAATCATGAATAATGTTGAGAATGTCTCCGGTATTCGTGATTAGGTAGAAAAATTATTGTTCGTTTCTCCTTTAGAAGAGAGATCTTGGAAGTACCTCGCTGGGAGGTATGGTTGGCATGTAAAGACCCACGGTAAGTGAAGCTCTTGTTCTTGCTTCTTTCCTTACTCGAGTCTCTTCTTTCTTTGTCGTTTAACTTTTTCCCTTTTAATAGGGTTCTCCGCTCATGGGGTGTCTTCTTCATCTATTCCGAAGATGTCTTTGGCTCAGGCCCAAGAAATTATTGTTGGTTCATAGAGGAAGATTGGTGAGTCTCGTTCCGTAGAAGAAGAAGAAGAAGGTGCTTTAGTGCACAGGCCACGGAGAAGGCGGGTGGTTTCAGATGATGAGCTTACACCCTTAACCTTTCCTTCTGTGTCTGTGATTGAGCCCTCTGTCCTTGATGATGTTTCACATTCCCCTATTCACGAGGGTGTCCTTTGGCTGTTGTCTTTCCTTCTTCTTTGAGAGAAGCTGTCTCGTCTTTTTCTTTGGCTATTTCGGCTTCTGTTGTTGCTTTGCCCGTAACTTTCTCGACTTTTCAACCCTCCGTGCATGCTGCTTTGCCCGTGGCTTATTCAGCTCCTCAACCCTCCGTGCCTGTTGCTATTCAATCTCTGCCTGCTTCCATGCCTTCTGTTAGGGAAGTAGGGTCTTCCAGCAGAGAGATGCGGCAGGTGGTAATAGAGGTTCCAGCTTATGGGAATCTTTTCAAGAAAACGGGTGAGCCCGAAGTATGGCTCAAGACTTTGATAGGTCCCTCTGAGAAAACAAAGCTAGCCAGCCACGGTGCTCTTACACGGGCCAATGAGGTCGTACATACTNTATATGAAATTTACCATATCTGACTGGTTTATTTCTTGTAGATTAACCTTATAGGCATGGAGCTTATGAAGAGGATTTCAAACACGGACCAGGAGAAAAAAGAGTTGCAGGCCGATGTTGATAATTGGAAAGCACAGTATGATAACCTAAGGATTGACATGGATGCTTTAGAAGAGGAAAGGAGTACCTTGAAGTGGCAGATGAGACTCATGGCAGCAGAACTGGAAGTGGAGAGGGCTTCTTGCAGTCAAGCTGATAAAGATAAGAGTGTTCTGGAGTCTTCGTTCGCGGAGCAGCTGTCCCGTGCCTCAGAGGAGATTAGAGACTTGAAAAACTTGTTGGGGCAGAAGGAGGAATACTCAGGCGAGCTCGTGCAATCACTCACTCGTACTCAAGAAGACCTTCGTAAGGCTTTAGACAAAGCTCAAACTTTAGAGGAGTCGATTGTACCGTTAAGGGTCGCCCATGAAGCTGCGGAAGCGGAGAAGGACGGATTGAGAGCTGAGCTTAAAGTATGGGCAAAGGATTATGAAGATCTTGAAGAGGTGGCTGCTGTTGATGTGAGCTGGGCGTACATGGATTCTCTCCTTGACACATTGATGGAAATGAGTCAAGAGGGTTTTGACCTTAGTGTTGAAATAGCTAAAACTAAGGAAGCCATGGAGAAGGCTCAACAAGGTCATAATCTCTCTTCACCTGATGGTAAGATTCTAGCCGCTCATGCCTCTTCATCCCTAGTTTCTCCCGCTCCTTCTGCC
>ML400601.1:123182-178612 GCA_005239525.1 Nicotiana knightiana | reverse complement strand
TCTTTGTATCAATTGGTGGTTACCCCCAGTCCCATCGGGGGTAAATTTAGATTTCTTTAAAGTCCCCAAATGACAACTTAGGGGCACCACAATGTATATAAAAAATTTATACGGCTAAATATAAGTTAATACTTAGTTTTAGCCGTTTTAATATATTAATGTTAGTTTGACTTTTGTTGAGTTTCTGTTTCACTCTTTAAGTCTTTTGCATGCTTCATTTTTCGAGGTTTTAGTTTTACCTCCGACTTTTCATGTGGAATACTTTAGACTACTCGTACATTTTTGTAATAGGCACGGTGTCAGATTAAATGTGTACCTTTTTGTAATAGGCATAGTTTATGGAATAGGCCCTTTATAATTTACATGAAGAAGACGTCTCAACTTCATGATAATGCAATAGTGATAGGAATTTTACACATGTTTAAGAATGTTTCCAAGGAAAGTTTTTTGTTTGAACTTCCATGACATTTTACATGTGTTTGGTTATCGTCTAAAACTCATGTTTGCAACTGTTTTTGTTTAACAGATTTGATGTACTCCTGTATTTCGTAACTGTTTTCCATATGTAACAGTTTTTCGATATTAATACAAGGAAACAACTGTTTTTTACTAGTAACAGTTTTTATAAAGATTGGGATTTTTACCCCCAACTATTTTGGAAACAGTTTTCTAATAAGTACGAGGAAATGTTTTCTTATTCGTAACTGTTTTTATTTGAAAACAGTCTTTTGAACAAATACAAGGATTTAGATCTTTCATCCATAACTGTTTTATTTGAGAACAGTTTTTTGAATGAGTACACTGATAATGATCTTTTATCCCTAACTGTTTTTGTTACAACAGCTTTGAATAAGTATAAATATGTACATTTCTTTCTCGTGACTAATATTTTGCCTTTCAACCTGAATATGTTCGAAGGTTTTTGCTTTTTGCATTAGGCTTTGTATTTGGATGGCTCTTTTGATTTCTTTCGATTCTGCTCGTGTCACTTGTCTCGTGGGGTAGATGGGTCGTCAGGCTCGAGCTTTTGACTTTCTGATAGTCTTATTTGCTTCGTCTTAGCCTTCTATACCGTATAGTACCCCAAGTGTTTGAGCTTTGAAGAATGAAATCTCGAGCACTTGATTATTCCTTCCTTGAAATCTCGAAGGTATATAGTTTTTTAGATGATGACTGCTTAACCCTTTTAAAACGTCCATCAGAAAGTGTAACCCTAGACCGGGAATTGTGTTATTTCCTCGCGTCTTTGCAGGTCTAATATCATCATCTGGTGATGGGTTAGCTTTATGCCTATCATCTAAAAAAGTTAGTAAAATTTTTAAATGTTCAAAATAAAATCGAACGTGTGATACCTGACGGGGGGTGTTCTTTTCCTTTAGAAGTAATACTTCTTTAGGTGGATGTCGTTCTATCTTGTTGGTAGAACTCTGCTGTCCATAGCTTCCAACTCATAGGCGCCTTTCCCAGCTATGCCTCGGATTTTGTAAGGTCCTTCCCAGTTTGGATTTAGCTTTCCTTCACCTGCCTCTTTTGTTGATTGAAAGACTTTTTTGAGGACGAAGTCCCCAATCTTGAAGTACCTGATATGAGCTTTACGGTTGTAATAACACCCTATGATTTGTTTTTGAGCTGCCATCCGTATCAATGTTTCTTCTCTCCGTGGTTCGAGCAGGTCAATGTTGGTCCTCAATTCGTCGTTGTTTTCTCCCTCCATGGTTGTTGAGAACCTTATGCTTGGTTCGCCAATCTCCACAGGTATTAAGCCTTCTGAGCCATAAAAAAGTGCGAACAGAGTTTCTCCCGTGGCTATTTTTGAAGTTGTCCTGTATGCCCATAGTACCGCTGGTAACTCATCAAGCCAGTTTCCTTTGGCTTTATCCAGCCGTTTCTTTAGATTGTTGATGATGACCTTATTCGTTGACTCATCTTGACCATTAGCCACGGGGTGGTACAGCGTTGAAGTGATCCGCTTGATTTGCCAACTTTCGAAAAATTCTGTGATTTGCGAGCCTATGAATTGTGGGCCATTATCGCACACGATTTCCTTTGGTATTCCAAAGTGGCATATTATGTTTTTCCATAAGAAGCTTTTAATTTCCTTTTCTCGCACTTGTTTGAATGCTTCTGCCTCTACCCATTTTATAAAATAGTCGGTTAGCACGAGTAAAAACCGTACCTGTCCTTTAGTTGTGGGAAGTGGTCCCACTATGTCCATACCTTATTTCATGAAAGGCCATGGGGATATTATTGGATGCAATAATTTCGCTGGTCGATGCATGTTATTGACAAACCTTTGGCACCTGTCACATTTGGATACGAAGTTCTCGGCTTCTTCTTCCATCTTAGGCCAATAGTATCCAGCTCTGATTAGGGTTTTCACTAAGGATCTCGCCCCTGAGTGATTTCCACACTGTCCTTCGTGGACTTCTTTCATCACAAATTTTGTTTGGTTAGGTCCGAGGCATTTAGCTAGGGGTCCTCCGAACATCTTGCGATAAAGTGAGTTGCGAATAAGGCAGTACCGTGCAGCTTTGCGGCGAAGTGCTTGAGCTGCTTTCCTGTCTTCAGGTACGGTGCCATTCTGCAAAAAATTAAGAATTTCGTTTCTCCAGTCCCAGGTTAAGTTGTTGAAAGTTACCTCTTTCTTGTCCTGGTCTATTATTGAATGAAATAGTTGGACGACAATTGCATTATCTTTGTTTGTTACTTTTGTGACTGCTGCGAGGTTAGCTAATGCATCTGCTTCTGCATTTTCCTCTCTAGGTATTTGCATTACCTTCCATGTTTTGAATTGTCTCACGAGCTCTCGTGCTTTTTCAAGATACTGTTTCATTTTAGTCTCTCGAGCGATGTGAGTCCCCTGTATCTGATTTACTACCAGTTAGGAGTCGTTGTTGATCACAATTTGCTCGATTGAGAGCTCTCGTACGAGTTCAAGCCTTGCAATAACAGCTTTGTACTCTGCTTCATTGTTAGTTATAGGATAACACTTGGTAGCTTGCCGTGTCTTTTCACCCGTGGGCGATATTGAGGCTATGCCTAAGCCGACACCTTCTATATTTGAAGAACCATCGGTGAACAAGGTCCATACGCCTGGATTAGCACCGTTAAAGAGTTGTAACTCTCTTTCTACTTCAGGTATAATGCTATTACTAAAGTCAGCAATAAAATCAGCTAGTATTTGAGACTTAATTGTAGTCCTAGGCTGATAGATTATTTCATGCTCACTTAATTATATGGCCCACTTGGCTAATCTTCCTAACAATTCCTGTTTATGCAGAATATTTCTTAAAGGATATGAGGTCACAACGGTGATTGGGTGGCATTGAAAATATGGTCGTAATTTTCTAGATGCCATTATTAAAGCTAAGGCTAACTTTTCCAGATGTGGATATCTAGTCTCAGCATCTAGCAAAGTTTTACTTACATAATAGATAGGTGATTGTTTACCTTTTTCTTCTCTTACCAATACTGCACTTACAGCAATTTCTGAGACAGCCAGGTAGATGTACAATCTTTCCCCTTCTTTTGGCTTTGAAAGCAGTGGTGGTTTCGATAGATAAATCTTCAGATTCTTGAGGGCTTGCTGACATTCTTCAGTCCATTTGAACTGATTCTGCTTTTTGAGAACTGAGAAGAATTTAAAACTTTTTTTTGGAAGACTTAGAAATAAACCTTCCTAAAGTTGCTATTCTCCCTGTTAGTCTTTGAACTTCCTTTTTATTTGTTAAAATATCAGGTATTTCCTCTATAACTTTAATTTGAGCGGGATTTAGCTCTATTCCTCTGTTAGATACAAGGAAATCCAAAATTTTACCTGATTGCACTCCAAAAGCGCATTTTTCTGGATTTAGCTTCATATTATACCTACGTAAAATGTCAAAAGAAGTAGAGAGATGCTAGAAATGGTCTTGTGTTTGTGTTGATTTTACCAACATATCATCAATATAGACTTCCATCGTCTTTCCAAGATGTTCTTGGAACATTTTAGTCACCAATCTTTGATAGGTGGCTCCAGCATTTTTCAAGCCAAAAGGCATAACTTTATAACAGTAAGTCCCCCTGTTTGTAATGAAGGAAGTTTTTTCCTCATCTGAGGGATTCATTTTAATCTAATTATAACCAGAATATGCATCTAAGAAGCTCAATAATTCATGACCTGTTGTGGCGTCAATCATCTGATCTATATGTGGCATTGGGAATGAATCTTTGGGGCATGCTTTATTTAAGTCAGTATAATCTACGCATACTCTCCACTTGCCATTCTTTTTAGGTACTACCACGGTGTTTGCTAGCCAGTTAGGGTACGTTACCTATCGTATCGAACCAATCTTCAAAAGTTTTTGTACCTCTTCGTCGATCACTTGGTTCTTAAATTGTCAACCTGACCATTACCATTTGGTTGATCAACAAGAATCCAAACTCTATTGCAACAATGTGTCTCATAAAATAAGGTATTTTATCAAACACATTATGTGCCTCACAAAAGATATGAAGAGAAGAATTTCCAAGAAGGAACCAAAATTCAAGAAAAAAAGAAGAAGAATAGTCAAGAAGGAAGGAAGAGTACAAAAACATCGCAGATCATAAAGCCAGATATATAGTATATTAGACATGTTTAAGCAAAAATAATAGGAGTAATGTCAGGAAAAAGATGCATCAAATACTCTCATCAACATATCAATAATGGATCACGTATGTTGAAAGTCAATGTTCTACAATGACAGTGCATAGTTTAAAAATCTGCAAATAACACTTAATATAGCCGGTGATGCATCAGACGCTGGAGTAAACGTATGGTGAACAAATTAACAGAGAAACAAACAATTGAAAATTCCAATGAAAGAAAACAAGTTTGAATAGTTTGTTATAAGCATAGCATCTAATCCTATGATATCAGCAAGCATTTCAAAGTCCAACTACAGAATTGCTAATATTCTTTAATCATTTACAACTTTTAGTTGTGAACATATCTGATTTTGTTCACATTCTTACTCGATAACCACTAAAGTACTAGATGATTTATGGCCTATTAAGCATGGTCCCAATATGTAATTATAAAAATAGTTTCTTTAGTGTATTATTATAATTATAGACACAAGCATAGACAATTGGAGGAGCCAACTGCAGATCACTCTGCTGCATAAACAATTCATGTTAGGCAGCTACTATTGGGAGCTAAATCTGATAAGAACTGGAGTGTTGTGGACTGAAGCTCATCTACAAATCAACACTACAATAATACCAAAGGGGAGTTGTACAACAATTTTCATAGATATCACACTGAAAACACAAGATGGAGATCATGCAAAGACAACACCAAATTTGAGTGTATATATTAATGCGATTTGATAATATGACAACCCAAGATGGAGATCATGCAAAGACAACACCAAATTTCAGAAAGAGATCGGGCAGAAATAAGTGTGAGCTTTGGGCAATGTTAAAGTTGCATAAAAGGATGGGCTACTTCTGTAATCAGTGGAACAACACAGGAGGATCATCTCATATTCAGCAACCCTATAAGGATTATTCTGTATTATTCAATATGTAATTTTTCTGTATTATTTGTCATTCTGTAAACAATTAGCAATTCCCGCAGAAACTGACAGTAGAATGGGTTCAAATGAAATAAAATAGATATTGATGATTCATTATCCAACCCCAAAATAGATCTGCAGCATGTATCCATGGACCGAGAAGGAAGAAGAATTGTTAAGAAGGAGCGGAGCAAGTACCTGTTGTTTTTGCATTATGGTCAAGAAACTAGCAAATTGTTCCTGCATCTTCTTGTCCACTTCTAAAGAGATCCTCTTGTCTACTTCTACCTTTGCGTGTTCACGCTCCTCTACCAACTTCCTTTCCAACTCAATTTCCATATTTCTTTGCAACTCAGCAGCCATTTGTTCACGTTCTTCTTGCAACTTCCTATCCATCTCGGCTTGCATCTCTTGACGCACAATATCAATAGTAGAAGACACGCTGGCCTCTATGTGACTCGGGTTACTTGGTTGTCTTATCTCTACACATGCATCAGATACTCGTCCGGTCTGTAAAGGTCCTTGACTCGGGTTACTTGGTTGTCTTATCTCTACAGATGATGCATCAGATACTCGTCCGGTCTGTATGTGTGGCTGAGACGTCGCCCGAACATTTCCACGTCCTTCAAAATTTTCACGACCACAGCTCGTCCCGCCTCTACCACGTTTTCCTCGACCAATTCCTTTTATTTCCTGAAATATTAGAGATACAAGATATAAGTGGTAGTGATGAAAAACAAGAAGAACAAATGCCCTTAATAAGCTCTTGCAACAACCAAACAGAAACAGAAACATATGTAACATCACAAGATTCACAACCACACATGTATTTTCAAGTTATCAGCTAATTAGAACATAATTTTGTACCACCTAATTGTAATCACTTTCTGTTTATTTTCAAGTTATCAGCTAATTTAGAACATAATGTTGTTTCCTGCCAGACCAATCTGAATAACAACAAATGCTGCAGCAAATTCAAGCAGAACAATGTAATAATCTGATTTCAAACTAAACACTAGTCCTTTTGCAAGCAGAACAATGTAGTAATCTGTAAGATACCAAATTCAAGCAGAACAGTATACAAAGCATGTTTTAAACTACATTGATTGTAGTTTTCTAACAAGTGCAACAGATTGACACGCAGAAGCAGACTATGTGCCTCAGACTTTTGGTGTCTTGTCATAAATTATCCCCACACATTTAAAGTCAAGGGGACAATAGACACAGGAGACGGGAATTAATTAAGAGTGGAAACCAGAATCTCGCATTTCATACTAGACATCTAGTAAAGACTGGAGGCTGAGAACATATATAATTCATTTATTTTATAATTAGAGTTGGAAATTCATATTTCTAACTTCCTCTGAACAAAAACTACCCCTCTATGCCAGTAAAATAAGGTCACACTTCAGAAGATCAAAGTTCACATGCAGTACAGGTTCCTTAGCGAGAATCACACTTCCAGCTTATTCAAATGGTTGAGCTTTCACAGGATGATTGTTAATCTACATATACAATGTTATCAACTCAGATAGTGGATGTGAAGGGGCCGTTATGCTCAGCATATGGAATAAGCAAAAGCATGGAAAGAAGCAAACTTCAAAGTTCAAACTCATAAGAACTTATCATACCAGCAACACAAGGAATTTCAGCAAAACTCACTTAAGTTCAGAACTCGGCTCCCTTTTTATCCATTTGGGTTTCTTATTGACCATTTATGGATTTTGCTAGAAAGCAAAATTTATACCAGGTTTTTCATTGGCTGGTCACCCCTGGCTTATTCAGGACAATAGACAGTACGCACAGTACTAAGTCTGATGACTAAGGAGCCCGATAGTACAGTAGAAATGTTCAAGTTCTATTATAAACATTAAACTGTGCTCTCAAGTCTCCACACCTCATGTTCACAAGTTTAATAAGGAATCTCAATGGATAGGATGGTACTCTCTTTTATTTTCAAGGCGCTTGAATTTCGAAAACTTGACAATTGAAGCTTAGCAAAACAATTTGGATTGAAGAACTAAGCTGTAGCTATTTAAAATCTGCTCAATTGTTTATCAATTTTCAATTTTCAGAAGCTTTGCTCCAAAAGAACTCAGAAACTCATTCGCAACTACTAGAAACAAGAGCAAATACAAAACTCCAACCAAGCTATCAATGAGATTTTCGGTAAACACTTTGAAACTCAATCAAAATTCCCAACTGAACTCATAAACCAGAACTTCATACAATAGTTCAAACTCATAAAAATCTCGAGTTGTTCTCACGAACTCAACTCAGTCACTAATCAATAGGAAGCTCGAGTCGACTTATGAACTCAAACTCAATCAATTCCAAAGAGAGGTGAGGTTCAGTGGTCAATTCGACTAACCAATCTCAATTCTTTCAGAAATCCAAAAATTGAAATAAGTTTAAGCTCAGAGAAATCAGACCTGATGCGTCGAGGAGTGCGTAGGTTGTGCAACAGCTCCAGGAACTAAAATCCCAGAATTAATAGTTGTTATTCGAAGTTCTTCGAGCGGCTCAAAATTGCCTAACCAATTATAGAGCTGTTGGAGTCCTACTCAATTAAAATAAGAACCCAAAACTCAAATTCTGACAACTACACACACACAGGAAAAACAAAATTTAAAAAATAGAGCTCTTAGAGTCCTTATAGATTTTATTAACTATCTTGTCATCCACTTATAGCAGTCCCAAAAACAGAACTTTCACCATGACCTCAACGACTAGGGAGAGGTAGAAGATTAAAAAATGCATGTCATATATTCATTGTAGATTAGGGAATTGAACACTTACACAGAAGGGGAAAACTTTATGCAATGCACTAGAAAATCACTCGCTGCTTCAATCTGCTATGCACCAAAAAAATTTTTATGCGAAATTGTTATTCGGATTCACAAGAAGTAGAAACCCATTGAGGAAATCACTAGCTGCTTCGATCTACTATGCACCAGAAAATCACATTTTGGGGAAATTTTCGATCTGCTGCAAAAGAAACTGTTTCCATCTGCTTCGATCTGCTAGGATTGAGATTCACATTTGGGGAAATTTTAGGAGAGTGATTTTAGAGAGAGGGGGAGGGATTTCTAGAGAGAGGAGGTTAATTTGGGTATAGTCTGATTTCTTTTAATTGATTAGTCGTATATGCGAGGTTTTTTAAATTTTATTTTTTATTTTAAATTAAAATTTTAAGATATACAGGCGACACAGTCGCTCCAAATTATATTTAGCGACAACAAGTTAAAAGTTGCCACAAATAATATGGAGCCAAATTTTTTTTTTAGCGGGACTGAAAATTTTACCAACATCAGAGGCGACCTCAAAAAAGTCGCTGCTAAATATTTATCTTCTGTAACGACTTTTAATGTCGCTGCTAATGTTATAAATATTATAGCAACTTGTAGGATCGCTGTTATATGTTGCCACTAAAAATCCAAATTCTTGTAGTGATAGAAAAGCGAAGTCAATTATATTCGAGAATCAGATGCCTTTACAAGCTGTATTCCCCTCCCTTATATAGGAGATTCTTATAACGTACAACTCTCGCTATGGTTGCTCATTAATTACTAATTATGAAATTAATGAGGCGTTACAAAGGATAACAGTAATTGAGGTACAGTTACATAACGTTCGAATAATCAATTGTGGGTCTTTGAATCTGCCCATAGCTTTGTCTAGATTCATTCTAACCGTGCCTCTCCCCTGTTTTGATCAGGTTGAGTTTCCCGTGGCTAATAAGCTGGAGAGTTTATTGAATCGTGCCTCTTTGTTCCGTACCTCTTCAAAGAATCACATCCAACTGTCGCGTTTTCCTGTGTCCACGTGACTGGCTGAGTTGTCAAAAGCTGGCTTACGTGTGAAACTTTTTTTTACCAATACAAAGGGTCCCCTTTATATAGGAGGGGGAATCCCAACATAGTACATGTACAATTAGGATAAGGTAATGCTATTGATTCAGCTATTTAATGGCTCAATACATACTTGTACTATTCTTGCATACTTGGTCAGCTCTAATCACGTGCCCTTGAGAGTTTTTCGCCTTTCCATGACGGTCATCGATTTGTAATGCCTCGAGGTCGAACACAGGGAACCTTCGATATGCCCCCTCGAGAGATGCATCTCGGGACCAAGCTTCAAATTCTTTCCCGAGCTTCTCGATGCCGGGCGTGGAATGTCACGATGGCCTCAAAATCGGACTCTCCAATTTTGGCCGTATACAGATAGTCCCCGTGTTTCTAAGAATGAAATGATAAGGAACGTTATTGAAATCTTGCCTCTTCAGTTTCCCCATTATGACGTCAGCCATGTGAGATCATTAAATGATGTGATGGAAAGATTGTATGGAGGCCTTTGTCAGCACGGTTCACGAAAAGCCCACAACCCGCCATTGGTCGCCCTTTCGACTCCTCCAATAGACTTTAAGTGAATCTTATAAATACTTCAATTCTCTATCTTTTAAACTTTTACAATATCTTCAAACTTTCAAAATTTTTGCTAACAGTTCCTTGTCTTCATCCTTCTTCTGTGTTCACCTTTTCATCAGCTTTCTTCGAAACTTTGCTATAACCATGGCCAAAACTTTCAAAACGGTCCCTCAAAAGGAGGAAGCCCCTACTTCGTCGCGCTCATCTAAGATAAAAACAAAAGCTCCTCCCCGTATTGAGGAGTGCATTCCTGGGTCCTTCGAGACGTCCTCCGATCTTAAAATTGATAAACCTCCTGCGGTACCGGGCCGATGTGAGCCCATGTCTCGGTACATAAGTTTAGTGACTGATGCAGAGAGGGTAAAGATAGACTGCCGCTTGGGAAGGCGGTGCAAGTGGAAATCCCTTCTTCGGAAGAAAGCATAATTACACACAAAGTTGGTTTCCAGCATATATACATACCCTTTTACTTTAGGCCCCATAAATTCTTCTTCTCCACGGATAGACCCGGTGATCCTCGATTTTTGCCGTCAATATCGAGTGAAGCTTGGTCAAATTTATCCTTCTTTCTGGAGAATTGTCTATTTAATCAGACATTTCTCTAACATGGTCGAAGGGATGTCTTTACCCTCGGCCATCTGATTAGATTGTACGGCCCTCGTCAAATAAAGTACTTTAATTTAATAATTAATGCATTACATCTATTCAGAAGTTTTCTTTTTTCATGCACGTGAGAATATTGTACGACGTGTCTAAGTAATGTTCTAAGACTTGTAACAACTTGATAAAATTTTACTACTAATATAGTCATGGCTAAATAAATGAGTAATTAGACTATACTAGCTGGAGAAGAGAACAGTAATTAACTTAGTTCATTTTCATTTTTCGGCGAAATAGACAGTAGTGTGAATGTATGACAATTACATGTTTGAACCAAGGAAAGAAAAAAACTTAATGGAACATATAATTATTTTATAAATTATATGTTGTGTAAATACTTATTACCACGTAATAAGTTTATCTAGATTAAAACTATGCGTAGGAGTACCAATTTAAAAGAGACCTATAGAGCACCTTTGACTTTTTATAAGGGTACATTTGGAAATACAAAATTGGTACAGGGACAAAGAAGCTATCTCATTCACATTTACTCCCTCCGGTCCATAATAAATAATTTTTTAATTTTTTTTTTGGGTTCAAAATAAGTAATTTTTTCAGATTTCAAAAATGAATGAATTAATTTTTTTTTCTATAGTGCCCTTGAAATAAAGAATGTTTGAGTATGTGGTAGGAGTATTTATACGAAGAAATAATAAAAATTAATTATTATTACTAATTAATATTAAAATATAAATTTCTTAATACGTGTAAAAACAACGGGAGTATTCATTTAGTTAGAATAGAAATTCGTAAGGGAGGTTTCTTCCCCTCTCTATACGACTTTTCACATTAGACCCTCGGAAATGGATAAAATTACAGACTTACCCCACTATATAATAAAAATGACGTCGGCTATAAATGAGGTATCTCGTCCCTTTTTAATCTCTTCCATCAACCCCCTAATTCTCTAGCTCTGTCTCATATTCATAATAAAACCTACTAAGAATAAACGTGTTCTCTTATTGTTGTGTTCTTTCTTCTGCTGCTTCTTCCATTGGGATCGTCAAAACTTGAAGATCGGATCGACAACTTTCTCACAGCAACCCTAGGCCTATGAACAACCAAGAATATAATGAGTTAATCTTCCATTTTCGAATGCTTTCTCTCCTTTCTTTTTTATAGAGGTAAGTGAAAGTTTTCAATAAAAGAGGAGTATATATATGTCCTATGAGACCCCTTGAAAAGTTGAAGATCTAAGTATTAAATCCTGTTTATAGTCGTTTTGTTCATCTTCTACTCGCTCCATTCTTGGCAGATGTTAGTTTTAAGGGGAGAAGGATTGAGGTTTGATCTATAGATTTTTCGAAAACACAAGGTGAGATTATCGTTAGTGTTGTTTTAACTCTTCTCTTCTCTCTTTTTGCTTTTTGGATCTTTATTTCTGTGTTTGTTATAATCTTCTCTTTGTGAATTGGAGAAAAAGTTTGATTTGATAAGGAAACACAATAAATTTTGTGTTGATGTAGAGAGATCTTGATTCACTTACTAACTTGGGATCTTAAACCATAACTGCAAGTAATTTCCTCTTCACCGCTGTCTCTCTACATAACCACTTCTTTTTTGGTGCAAAGGTATCATAAAAATCTACCCTTTTGCTTTTATTTATTATGGGTTGGAATATTTTCGAAGAATTGGCCGGCAATTTTTGTTACTAATCACCCTCAGCTTCTATTTTCACTCCTCCCTAGTTTCCTTGAATAAATAAATGAAAAGACTTCTTTATTCTAATTAAATCATTGTTTTATTTACTTGCCATGTTTGCTTCAATAACACTCTAGTGTCTTTCTACTCCAAAATTGTTAATTAATGAAACAGCTTCTTTATTACCTTGCGTTCTTTAATGGAGTCAAATTTATTATCTACTCCATTGTTTATTGATTATCTATATGCTGAGTAAATATATTTCCAGTATAAGATCTGAACGACTACAATTTATTTATCATACTGCAAAAGGTATTTTGTATCATTTTCTCAGGCTTCATAATTTGTTTGTTCTTATAGAGGCATTCATTTGTCTACAACAATAGGAAGGTCAACGATGTCCTCGTCCAACTCTCCGTGTGCAGCATGCAAATTCTTGCGTCGAAAATGCACTCAAGAATGTGTTTTTGCACCATACTTCCCACCTGATCAACCTCAGAAATTTGCCAATGTCCACAAGGTTTTTGGGGCTAGTAATGTGGCTAAATTACTCAATGAATTAAACGCTACTCAACGTGAAGATGCTGTAAATTCCCTTGCCTATGAAGCCGAATATCGCCTTCGTGACCCAGTTTATGGTTGTGTTGGCCTAATTTCGGTACTTCAACATAAACTCAAGCAAGTCCAAGATGATTTATTGAATGCTAAGAAAGAATTAGCAACTTACATTGGTCCTTCAGCAATGTTGCCAATTCTTCAACACCCGGGGTATATTCAACAGCATCTGAATAATCCGTCTTCTTCTACCATGATGCCTTATAATATGCAGCCAATGTTGGGATTGCCAACTGGGATGCAACAACAACAACAACATGGTGCTCAGTTAATGTTACGTGATTCTCAACAACAACAGCAGCAAAATCAGCAGCAAGTTATTGAAGCTCATCAATTAGCAGCAGCGATGGCGGCGAGGGAGCAACAGGAAATGTTGAGAACTTATGAACAACAAGCACAACAGCAGCAGCATCCACAATTCAACAGTGGGTTTGATTCTGCAGGTAGTGGCGGATGTTAGTTTAAAGGATAGGTTCAATTATCTACATAATTATGTACTATACTGTTTATATGTGTGTGAGAAAATATTATAAATTATTATAGACATAGGGTTTGTTTGGTCCGATAGAAGTTATTTTTTGGAACTCTTTTACTAGGAAATCATTTTGTGGTGTTTGAATTGTTTTTCAAAGAAAATATTTTCTAACAAAAGGAAAAAATGACTTTTCTCACTTGCAGGCGAAAAATCACACTTTTCCATACAACTATTATATAGTAGTAACTTTTAAATTCATATAAGTTGATTAAACAAACACTTAAATATCATTGCTAATTTATAGGCATAGTGAAATTTGATTAATATATTGTGATTTGCTAATACTATTATTAATGTTTAAGATATGTTTTTTTCTAAGAATAGTTTCTATTCACTAACCAAACTTCTGAAAATAGTTTCAAAAACAACATTCTCTATGAAAACCAATTTTCAAGAAAACAAATTAATTGAAAATGACTACCATCATATATGCCAAAAGAAGTTAGAATTCGGAATTTTGAACCGATAAAGATTAAATCTTGAATTCGTCTCTGTGTGCAGGCCCGGTAACTGCTACCGGATTTCATCAAATGAGTTCTTCAGTATCACCTTCATTGGCTTTGGGCTCCTTTGACAATCCTTATCAAATTCAGCAAAGCCAGCAGGAACATTGCAGCCAGGTTCAACTTCAGCCGCATCAGTTGCTCCAACAACAACAGCAGCAGCAGCTACCGCAACAACCACAAACACCACAACAGCAACAAAGAGCCAAAAGTGAAGAGGAAAGGAGCATTGGACCTTCTTGTTAACTTATTCACTACATGCCATTGAAGCTTTTTCCTTTCAACAATTTTTTATCTTGGTAACTTTCTCGTTCAATTCTCTTTCTTTTCCTCTCTCTTTTATTCACATTTGTCGCTCCTCTTTCGTGTATTTTGGGTTATCCTGAGGGATGGTTGGTTACATTTTTTCCTAAAATTCTTTTGCATACTTCTTTAAAAATTAGTGGGTAATCACTATTTCCCGTCTAGTTGAAAATAAATAATTTTTCGTTGTCACACAAGTTAAAAGATTGAGTTTAACTAATAAACATAATACTGTAAAAAAAAGTTACGCTATCAAGTGTTGCAATAGTACAAAATTTCTTACTACTATGTATATGTAAGTTAAACTCTAAATTAGCTTACTAGATTTTTCACTATATGTAATGTCACCTCACTAATTAATGATTCCTGTTCGCCCCAAGTATTTTCATATTACAGTGGTTTTGCGTCTCATATGTTACCAAGTATACATGATTCTTTCCGTAAGTGAGTTTTTTGAAGAGAACACGAAATAATTTAATTTATATACATTGATAGGAAAGAACTTTTACACCATTAAAGTATTTTATTTTGTTATCGCAAGTTACTTACAATATATTTTAGGTTATCAACAATGCTTATTAAGTAGGTACTCGTTATAAGTATATACAAATGATTTAAGTTATATACCTGCGTGATACTGCAAATAATTATTATATTGGCATCGCAATTTAACCTGTTGTAGTAGGTGACTTATTTTATTTTGAAATTATGATATCAAGTTAACCATGAAAATTACATGGTAATTGTTGCAGATAAACTTTTAAAATCGTTACTGCTATACATTGTGAAAGCTTAAACGTTTTTTTACTGATTCAGCTATGCAACTAGCTTTCTTCTAACATTCTTTCTGTGGCTGATGCGTAAACCAGCGTACAAAGAAGAGAGCTGGAGATGAAGATGAAGATGAAGATGAGGATATTCAACTCCGATAGTGAAAGGCCGTAAGCATCTGGCCTTCTTTTTTGGATTTTCTTTCATGTCATCACCCCCCCCCCCCCCCCCCCCCCCCCCCGTTTGAGGTTTGAAGGACATGATTAAATTATTGGGGAGGTGAAGTTTTTGAAACTTCGGAATTTCGTTTTAACATTACCATTGTCTTTTCTTTACCTATAGATGCCAACTTTCTGCTCTCATCATGCAGATTATTCATTCTTTTTTCACATTTCTTTTATATTTTTTCCTTTCTTCAACTCTGACTAGCTTACGCTCAATAATTTCCTCTCTCCAAAGGAATACGAATGAATTTGTTCAGTTGCATTTGAGGGTGTAGCCTAACAGTGTGGTAAAAACTATGAGAGATTAGAACTCAAATCTCAGCAAAGACTAAAGTAAAAAGTACTTTACCTTATATCTTCTCATCGGATGATATAGTCAGCATGCAAACTAAACGGGCTCGGACATTATATATATATATAGTAATGACACCTTATATACACACTAAATTTTGGTTGAATGTAAATGTACGCCTGTTATCTCTAAATACTGGGTCCGCTTCTGTCCTCACTTCGTCTAAAGGTACAGGTTGTGGGCTGTCTCATAATTTATTTTCAAACAGAAGATAAATGAATAGAAAATAACGTGTAGTACTTTTCCCAAACAATGCAAGTAACAGCCAATAGCAGCATAATATGATGAGTATAAGACGCTTCTTCTTACTGGCAACAAATTATTAGATTATGAGAGACAAATACAGCTGCATCTGGAACTAGAATAAGACCTGACATCATTGACCCGAATTTTTCCCCCATTAAAATCTTATTACCACTGTCTCCTGAAAGTTCAATTTTGTTATGGATTTCACAGCTTCCATAAAGGATAAACTATTAAGAAATATTTTTTTTAATTAAGTTACAGTTGGGTTCATAGATTTCATGAAATCGCTTCGATGGCCATGTGCTATTTGACTTTAAAAGATGGAGGTTAGTGTAAACTAGTTACTATAATATTAGGCTACTGTTTTACTAAAAGTTCCTTTAATATAGGATCAAAATATAGGAAATATTGGAAGACTTCTTAGATATCCTGCACATGGCCCTTCTTCTTTTATTTTGTTAGACCAAGGTGCAAGCTGGTATCTATCAATAAAGAAGTGTCAAAAGGACGAAATAATTATGTTAAATTTGGATAGATTAATATATATATTCATGAGTTAATGAACGAGTGATGTCTTCTCCAGTTCTCCTTGCCTAAATTTGATGGATGAGTTTGATTAATGAGGTAAAAATTGTGCGGGTACCCTATTTGGTCGCCCCCATTTAACCTATACCTGTTTTTTTAAAAACTTTTAACTTGTACCCACTTTTTAAATAACTTCAGCTCTCTTTCCCTCGCTGAGCTGAAGTTCACCAGTTAAGCTGAAGTTCGCCAGTTATAAAGACAAAACTTCAGCATACGGGAAGTTCCCCAGTTACAAAGACAAAGCTGAAGTTTCCCAGTTACTAACTTCAGCTCTAGAGCTGAAGTTTCCAAGTTATAAAGACAACAACTTAAGCACTTCAGCTCTAGAG
This sequence comes from Nicotiana knightiana, assembly GCA_005239525.1. NCBI lineage: Eukaryota > Viridiplantae > Streptophyta > Magnoliopsida > Solanales > Solanaceae > Nicotiana > Nicotiana knightiana. Next base: position 161,881 of record ML400601.1, on the reverse strand, counting down.
CTGAAGTTTTGTCTTTGTAAACTGGGGAACTTCAGCCCGTATGCTGAAGTTGTTGTCTTTATAACTTGGGAACTTCAGCCCCATATGCTGAAGTTCCCCATTTACAAAAGCCAAAACTTCAGTTCTAGAGCTGAAGTTACCCAGTGTAACTGGGGGAACTTCAGCCCGTATGCTGAAGTTGTTGTCTTTATAACTTGGGAACTTCAGCCCCATATGCTGAAGTTCCCCATTTACAAAAGCCAAAACTTCAGTTCTAGAGCTGAAGTTACCCAGTGTAACTGGGGGAACTTCAGCCCGTATGCTGAAGTTGTTGTCTTTATAACTTGGGAACTTCAGCCCCGTCTGCTGAAGTTCCCCATTTACAAAAGCCAAAACTTCAGCTCTAGAGCTGAAGTTACCCAGTGTNAGCTGAAGTTCGCAAGCTACTTCAGGCCCGTCTACTAGAATGCTGAAGTTTTGCGTGATTGCCTTTGCTACTTCAGCCCTGCATGCTGAAGTTATGCGCAAATGCGGGTACGGATGCAATTTTTTTTACAAAGCGGGTATAAGTTAAAATGTGGCACAAAAAATGGGTACGGATGCAAAAGCTCCATTAATGAGTCATAGCTCTTCTCTTACTATTTACTTGTTTTTGTTTCTTAAAAATATAGGTATACAATTAAATTGCTAAAATTGATGTATTGTACAACAAAGTAGCATACATATATAGCTTAAATTAATCGAAAACATTTTATTTCGTGCCTTTTAACAAAACTATTAGATGTTGATTTAAGTTATTAATGTAAGTTAATTGACCTAACCTTTTCGTTGTGTTGATTTTGATCGCACTTATTTTAATCGATTAGTATGTCGCCTATCTAATCTGTCTAGCCAAAGTTGAACAAAGTGGATGAGATGGATTATAAAATTTTAGGTTAAAATTGACATCCCTACTTGTCATAGAATGTTAATAATAGGTTAGTTACATGACATATATCATTGGTGTTATGAAATTATTATATTGTGGATGTTCATTTATTACTTCGCTATAGATAATCTTCCTGAAGAAGATTATTCATTTAGCACTATGTTGAAGTTTATCTACAAGCAGCCGATGCAGACAGCTTACAAACAGCTGAACAAAAGCCTTGCAGCTGCTTCCTGAAAAGCCTCGCAGCTGCTTCCTTTCTTCTAGAGGAGTTTTCAGTTCATTATGTACATCAGTTTGAAAGTTCAATAATATATCAGTTTCTCTCTACACTTGTCTTTAGTTTATTTACTTTACAGTCATTATTTTATAACACGTTATCAGCACGAGACTCTGCCATCTCGAGCAAATACTTTGAAAGTATCAAAGGTACGAACTTTCTTTTTCTAAATAATGTCAAATCTTTCTAAACTTGAATTTGTAGCCCTGGATATATCGGGAAAAAGCTACATGTCTTGGGTGCTTGATGCTGAAATTCATCTTGATGCGATGGGTCTGGCAGACACCATCAAGGACAAAAATCAAGCATCAAACCAAGACCGTGCCAAAGCCATGATATTCCTACACCATCACCTTGATGAAGGCTTGAAAATGGAATATCTCACTGTTAAAGATCCAGTCATACTGTGGAATAATTTGAAAGATAGATATGACCACCTGAAGATGGTCGTTCTTCCACAGGCACGTTATGACTGGACTCATTTAAGGCTACAAGATTTTAAATCTATCAGTGAGTATAATTCTGCTATGTTCAGGATTATTTCCCAATTGAAATTATGTGGTGATAATATTACCGATCATGATATGTTGGAGAAAACTTTCACCACTTTTCATGCCTCGAATATGCTCCTGCAGCAGCAATATCGAGAGATGGGATTCAAAAAGTATTCTGAACTTATCTCACATCTTCTTGTAGCCGAGCAACATAATGGGCTATTAATGAAAAACCATGAAAGCCGACCAACTGGTTCTTGTCCATTCCCTGAAGTGAATGAGACGAACTTCCACCAAGCTAAGTATGGAAGAGGTCGTGGCCCCAGTCGTGGTCATGGCCGTGGTCGGGGAAGAAAATATAATCATGGTAATAATAATGCACCAAAGAACCCTCCTAACCACCAGCAGTGGAAAAGGAAGGAACAAAAGCATGAAGCGGTGCAAGCAACAAATGCAGAAAATGCATGCTATAGATGTGGGGGGAAAGGGAACTGGTCACGTACCTGTCGTACGCCAAAGCACCTGGTTGAGCTTTATCAAGCCTCCCTGAAGAAGACAGACAAAAATGCTGAAGCAAATTTTATTTTTGAAGATAATTTAGACTTCATGCATTTGGATGTAGCTGATTACTTTGCACTCCCAGAAGGAGAAACAAGTCATGTAATCGCTGATGAATCTGTAGAAATGTAAATATTTTAATTTTTGTTGTTTGTAGTAGATAGTATGGCTATGTAATAGAAGTTACGTTTTGATAATAACGTTTATTATAATATATTTTGTTTATGTCGTTTTGAAGAATATGGATAATCCTCAAATTATGTTTGGATCAAAGACCAATCATGAAGATATTTGTATAATTGATAGTGGAACAACTCATGCCATATTCAAAGATCAGAAATACTTTTCTTATTTGCATAAGGAAAAAGCAAATGTTTCTACAATTTCTGGTAATATAAGTTTGATTGAAGGCTCCGGAAGAGCAATTGTATTTCTGTCTAAGGGAACAAAACTTATTATAAACAATGCATTATTCTCCTCCAAGTCCCGAAGAAACTTGTTGAGTTTTATAGATATCCGCCGAAATATGTATCATGTTGAGATAATAGATGAAATGAACGAGGAATATCTTTGTATTACAAAGTATATTTCTGGCCAGAAATGCATTGTAGAAAAGTTACCAACTTTATCTTCTGGCTTATACTATTCAAAGATCAGTGCAGTTGAAGCACACTCTATCGTAAACCAGAAGTTTACTGATTCAAATACTTTTGAGCTTTGGCATGGCCGTTTGGGCCATCCTGAATCAATAATGATGAGACGAATTATTGAAAATTCAAGTGGACATCCACTAAAGAACTTGAATATTCTTACAAATGATGAATTTTTTTTTATGCTTGTTATCAAGGTAAAATGATAACTAGACCATCACCAATAAAAGTTAGCATGGAATCCCCTGCCTCTTTAGAGCGTATACATGGGGATATATGTGGACCTATTCACCCACCAAGTGGGTTGTTTAGATATTTTATGATCCTAATAGATGCATCTTCAAGATGGTCTCATGTGTGCCTACTATCATCTCGCAACCTGGCGTTTGCAAAGCTATTAGTCCAAATAATTCGATTAAGGGTACAATTCCCAGATTATTCTATAAAGGCTATTCGCCTTGATAATGCTGGAGAATTCTCATCTCAAGCTTTTGATGATTATTGTCTATCAATTGGGATAAAAGTTGAACATCCTGTAGCTTATGTTCATACTCAAAATGGGTTTGTAGAGTCATTTATTAAACGACTACAATTGATAGCAAGACCACTACTTATGAAAACAAAATTGCCCACTATTGTTTAGGGACATGCTATTTTGCATGCAACATCACTTATTCGTCTCAGACCGACACATTATAATAAATATTCTCCGTCACAATTAGTTTTTGGTCATGAACCAAATATTACCCATCTACGAATTTTTGGATGCGCTGTATATGTGCCAGTAGCACCACCACCTCGTAGTAAGATGGGCCCACAGAGAAGGTTATGAATATCTATTGGGTTTGAATCACCCTCTATTATTCGCTATCTTGAACCATTGACGGGAGATTTATTTATTGCTCGATTTGTAGATTGTCAATTTAATGAAACAAATTTCCCACAATTAGGGGGAGAGAAAAAGGAAATCGAAAGAGAAATTGTGTGGAAAGTTTTATCATTATCTCATTTTGATCCACGTACCCCTACATGTAATCAGGAGGTCCAGAAGATCATTCATTTACAGAATATAGCAAATCAAATGCCAGATGCATTTCGTGATTTGTAAAGGATTACTAAATCATATATCCCTGCAGATAATGTGCCTATCCGAATTGATGTCCCATCAGGACCATCTACTAGCATGATAGCTAGTAAACCCAAATCACGCCTGAAGCGTGGTAGGCCTCTGGGTTCTAAGGATCGAAATCCTAGGAAAAAAATCGTCAAATGATCAAAATAATACTATGAAGGGATTTCCTGAAGAGACCCAAGATCTGATTAGTTCTGAGATTCCTGAAGAAATCAATGAACCCGAGACTCAGGTGAGTGAGGAACTTTTAATAAGTTCTACTGGTGATGGGATTAATTTAAATCGATCTGAAATAGTGGTGGATAATATTTTTGCATATAATGTTGCACTAAACATTATGCAAAATAGTGAGGATCTTGAACCCCGATCTGTCGAAGAATGTCGACAAAGATCTGATTGGCCAAAATGGCAAGAGGCAATTCAATCGGAATTGAAGTCCCTTGCTAAAAGAGAGGTCTTTGGGCCAGTAGTCCAAACACCTGCTGGTATAAAGCTAGTTGGTCATAAATGGGTTTTTGTGCGGAAAAGAAATGATAAAGATGAAGTGAAAGATACAAGGCTCGCCTTGTCGCACAAGGATTCTCACAACGACCTGGAGTCGATTATGAAGAAACATATTCACCCGTTATGGATGCCATAACATTTCGATATCTCATCAGTTTAGCCTTATATGAAAGGCTTGAAATACATCTAATGGATGTGGTTACAACTTATCTCTACGGGTCACTTGATAATGAAATTTACATGAAAATATCTGAAGGATTTAAAATGCCCGAAGCAAATTTAAAATCTCGAGAAATGTATTCAATCAGATTACAAAGATCTTTGTACGGTTTAAAGCAATCTGGGCGCATGTGGTATAATCGCCTTAGTGAATATTTGCTGAAAGAAGGTTACATAGATGATATTATTTGTCCATGTATTTTTATAAAGAAAATGGCATCAGAATTTGTTATACTTGCTGTTTATGTTGATGATATAAATCTTGTTGGAACTACATAAGAGCTCCAAAAGGCAATTGAATATCTTAAGAAAGAATTTGAGATGAAAGATCTTGGAAAGACAAAACTTTGTCTTTGTCTGCAAATTGAACATTTAGCAGACGGGATCTTTATCCATCAATCTGCCTATACAGAACGAGTCTTAAAACGCTTTTACATGGACAAAGCGCACCCATTGAGTACACCAATGGTTGTTCGATCACTTGAAGTGAATAAGGATTTGTTCCGCCCTCCAGAAGAGAATGAGGAACTCCTTGGTCCCGAAGTACCATATCTTAGTGTAATTGGTGCATTAATGTATCTTGCTAATGCTACAAGGCCTGACATAGCATTTTCTGTTAATTTACTAGCAAGATATAGTTCTTGTCCTACACGGAGACATTGGAACGGGATTAAGAATATATTGCGATATTTAAAGGGAACTCTTGATATGGGTTTGTTTTATGCTAACAAAGATAGTGCAGATCTTGTTGGTTATGCAGATGCAGGTTATTTATCTGATCCCCATAAAGCTCGATCTCAAACCGGGTACGTATTTACTTATGGAGGTACTGTCATATCATGGCGCTCCACAAAGCAATCTATTGTTGCTACTTCTTCAAATCATGCTGAGATAATAGCTATTCATGAAGCAAGTAGGGAATGCGTATGGTTGAGATCAATAATTTATTTTATTCGAGAAAAATGTGGTTTGGAATGTGAGAAAAGACTCACAATTTGATACGAAGACAATGCTGCATGCATAGCCCAATTGAAAGGAGGATTTATAAAAGGTGATAGAACGAAGCACATTTCACCGAAATTATTCTACACACACGATCTTCAGAAAAATGGTGACAATGATGTGCAACAAATCCGTTCAAGTGACAATCCGACAGATTTATTCACTAAATCTTTGCCAAATTCAATTTTTGAGAAGATGGTATACAAGATTGGAATGCGGAGACTCAAATATTTGAAACAAGGTTTTCATCAGGGGGAGTGAAATACGTGCTACACTCTTTTTCCCTTACTAAGTTTTTTTTCCCACGAGGTTTATAAGGTTTTTAATGAGGCAGCTGGATATGCGTATTATTAAATATGTGTACTCTTTTTCCTTCACTAGGATTTTTTCCACTGGGTTTTTCCTAGTAAAGTTTTAACGAGGCACATTATCTTTAATGAACATCCAAGGAGGAGTGTTATGAAATTATTATATTGTGGATGTCCATTTATTACTCCGCTATAGATAATCTTCCTGAAGAAGATTATCCATTTAGCACTATGTTGAAGTTTATCTATAAGCAGCTGATGCAGACAACTTACAAGCAGCTGAAGAAAAACTTTGTAGCTGCTTCCTGAAAAGCCTCGCAGCTGCTTTCTTTCTTCTATAAATAAAGGAGTTTTCATTTCATTATGTACATCAATTTGAAAGTTTAATAATATATCAATTTTTCTCTACACTTGTCTATAATTTATTTACGTTGCAGTCATTATTTTATAACAATTGGTGATATGTACGCATTTATAGCGATTATTATCTATTTCTAGTCAATTCCTAAAAGTCCTACCTAACCGAAGAAACTTGCTTCACAAGTTAAGAAGCTCGATTGAGTAACAATGAGGGAAGTTATTACTATTATATAGAAATGAGAAGTTTGGTCGATCAAGGGTAAAATTGTCTTTTCGTCTGTCCTTTACTGCTTGCTCGACTTCCAGAAGCATTATGTTCCATTGCCTTCTTTCCACTTTTCTTACTTGCTCTCACTCTCCTTGGTCTTCTTCTCTGAAAGTGTAAAGATCTTTCTTGCAAGAAAATTCAATTGCCGTTTGTAGGCGTCGACAAACCCCTAGACTAGCGTCTTCATGATTTTTCTCTGGTGGTTGAGGATCTTTCTAAAGATTGAAAAGCAATCAAACTTTTAAATATCAATGGTAAAAGAGGTAGTTTTCTCCTTAAATTCAATCTTTTTCCTTGCTTTATAGTTGTTCATATATTCTTATAAGCAATTTGATGGGAATTTTAATGGGTTTTCTAAAAATCGGGTTTGGGGATTATATTAGAATTTCATTTATAAATTGGGACTCTTACTTTTGTGTTTCTGAATATGCTATGTTTCTACATTATACGTGTGCTACTCCTACAGGTGACCGTGCATTTGATTCTCTACTAATTGTGACTCCAGAAAATAAGCCCTCAACTCTAATGCCTTCTATGGTATCTCTTCACTTTCACTGTCTCTGTCTCTGTGACAACATATCTCTGACTTTTCTTCAGGGTTGTTTTTTGTGTTCATTTTTTTGGAATTTTGTTGGTGATTATGAAGAGCTTATTTGGGCTCTTTTTTTTGGCAGCATGAGATTCTAAATAACTATTCTTATTAATATGAAAAGGTAAAAAAATAACAATCTTTGCAATCGCTGACAAGTTCATATAACTATTGGAGTTATATTTACTGTTCTTGAGATCGAAGTTATAGTGTAAAAAATATTTTATGAAAGCTATATTGAATACTAAATGTTCGAAGTTAAAAAGATTCCACTTTGAGAACTACAGTGAATACTAACTGTTGAAGTTGAAAAGATTCCAACTTCTGAAAACATTCACATGATATCATAAGTCAAGTGAAGTATGCATTTCTGATATCAAATCTGTAATAGCTGACTAAAGAAACAAAGACTGATCGTAGGACAAGAAAAAGTTTTCAATTTGTTGTAACTTTGATTGGCGCAAAAGCAAACAAGTTAGGTGAATCTTGCGAGTTCTTCTGCTACGCATCAAAGTTTCTTTTTCTTGATAAATTATTTATGGTTATGAAAATTGAAAAACTAGACATAGGTAATTCCCGGAGGTCGGTAGTGCTCAGCCTCTTTGTTCGTAGGCTTGAATCACATTATTGTAAACTAGCTTTGTTAGAAGATACCACACTCCCTGCCACAGGTGAATATGCTTCACATTTCCAGTATATCAATTAATTTAGTTCAGCTAAGATAATGAAGCAATGGATGGCCACTGAACAAGTATGAATGTCATTTAGTGCTAAGATCTCCCCGTACGCTATTTGCAATCTCTTTACCTTAAAAATGTTTATATAAATATATGAGATTTCACTTTAATAAAAAGTTTTTCTTTTTGGTACAAAGCAGGATGTGTCTTGTATGAATCAGTACACTAAGATGTAGCTTAATTATTAACTATATTCTAATGCCCACTGCATTTTGAACTGGAAACCACTGAACAAGCATTTTAAAATGCTACTAACGACCAACCAAAGGTGACTAACGAGGTTTCATGCTTAACTTTTGTGATGTTAGTTGTTCAAATTATTCAACCAATATCAGCAAGTGTGGTGTTAGATCTTTTGCTTGCATATGCCTAGGCTCCTTCACATGTTGTAGTTAAAATGGTGGTAGATAAGTTGTTGGTATAGTGGTTGATGCAAAAAGTAATTATAAAGTGAATAAATAATTCTTAGGTAGTAATTATAGCTTGGCTAATTGGCTTGGAAGGTTTGATCTGTCAGCGTTGTGATGTAGGCTTTGCAGTGTGATTAACAAATGCCATTTTTCAAAATTTGTAAAGCGTATATTCGATTCAATATTGTCACGATGAACCCGGTTGCTTGAAGGCACATAAGCTGAATTTATATAGACGACGATAAATATGCAAATGGAGACACTGAAAACGTTTGATGATGTAAATATGGGTATAGGAATTTTAGTTTTAGTTGTATATGTTAATAATTAATTGCGTTTTATTAATAATTAAAATTAGCTTTTATTTTTTTTCTCAACATACTGGTAATTATCATGATGTTGACATAAAATAGGCTTAGTAGACTGTCAGCAAGATTCACTCCTAGCCTAGGTGATGGTAAGACTATACTGCATGCACAACTTTGTGTGCAAAATTTTCTTCAGACAGATCTTATGTATGCCAAAAAAGGTATTTGTGGAAGATAATTTTTGACGGTACAGCATGGAGGTAAGAGATTGAGACTCTTAAAAAACTATTGGCATATAATAGTGCACATCTTTGTTCGTCTTAATATTGAAAAACGAGTGCCATCGTGTACGTCTGTGCTTTACTGTTATTACTTCACTCTTATATTTTCATTGGAGTTAACTTTGTAAAGTTTGTTGTTGTCGTATTAATGTCCCGTGGCATTCACTTCTGTCTTCTGAACAAGAAAGTCTAATCTAGAGATGGACTTGAGCAATGGGAGATGTAAGTGATTGGTCAAGGTCTGTTTGGAGAAATGGAAGAGAAAAGTAGGGTGTTCCAGAACTATTTTTATCAAGAAAGAAGCACATACCTAAACCATCAATAATTTAAATTACGCATGTATCTTTAGAAGTGAAATTGAAAATACTCTGGCAAAACCTATTCCCAAGTGCCTTCTTATATACTATATAACAATTTAAGTTACGAAATAGATAATGAAAATGATTCTTTTCTATATAAAAATAAAAAATAAATATAGTAATGAACATGAGCCAATATAAATTGTTGGTCTTGTACTTTTCATTTTAAATTGTTGGGCCCGTGCTAGCACGGGCCATGCTGCATCTAGTTTATAGAGAGGAGAGGAGAATGTTTTGGAAAGGAAATGATATCTCAATAATATTATTGAGCATCTGTGTATTTATATACACGTGTCATCTAACAAGCTAACACTTGGACTAACAACACTAATCACTAGCTATAAATTACAACCAACTCTTGTACAACTGGATGTGAACTGGACATCTACGTATACACAGTCAGTTTCACATAAGCCAATACTCCCCCTCAAGCTGGAGGGTGTAACACGTTGAACACTTCTAGCTTGCCCATCAAATACACATGTTGAGCACTACTCAAAGCTTTAGTTAAGAGATCAACCTGTTGATCCTTGGTACCTACGAATTGAGTTTTGATGATTCCATCTTTAATCTTGTCTCTAATAAAATGACAATATCTCTATATGTTTTGTGGCGTTCATGAAAAATAGGATTTGCTGCGATTTGTAGGGCAGCCTTACTGTCACTGAGGACTGTCACAAGTTGTAAAATTAGCACTCCTAGCTCTTGAAACAGACCAAGCAATCAAGTGATTTTTGCCACACCAGATGCCATGCTCCTGTATTCAGCTTCTGCAGGAGCTCCTCGAGATAGTCTGTTGTTTCTTAGATTTTTAGGGTATCAAAGAGTCTCCAAACTTAATTACATATCCAGTTGCCGACCTTCTAGTATTAGCACACGCTGACCAGTCGAGTCACACCAAAAAGTCAGTTCTCGAGCTGATTCTGATCTCAAAAGAATCCTTTGCCCTGGTGCTCTCTTCAAGTATCTAACTACTCTAATAGCAGCCTCCCAGTGAGAAAGCTCAGGGTCTTGCATGAATTGGCTTTAGGTTTGAATAGTGTAGCTAATGTCAGGCCTTGTTATTGTCACATACAACAATTTTCTCATTAGCCTCTGAAAAGTACTTACATATGTCAATTGTTTATCATTCTCTGTCTTCATTATTTCATCATATTCTAGAGTTGTGAGCCTTTTGTTTGTTTCCAGAGGTGTAGCTGCATTTTTCCACCACTTAGTCCCATATATGAGATCAATTCTAAGACACATTCCATTTGATTCAGTAGTACACCAGCCTTGGACCTCATGATCTATATCCCCAAAAAATATTTCAATCCGAGATACTTCACTTTAAATTACTGCTACAGAATTTTCTTGGTGGTTGTGTCTATTGACTGACAATTGTTCCCTGTTATGAGCAAATCATCCACGTAAAACAGAATAATCACAATGTCTCCACCTCTCTTCATGGTGAATAAAGAGTAGTCATGGCTGCTCTGAACAAAACCTGCATCTGTCAAAGCCTCAGTGAACTTAATATTCCACTACCTAGAGGCTTGTTTAAGCCTATTTAATGATTTGATTAGTTTTCACACTTTCCTCTCCCTATAGCTTCCAAATCCTTCTGTTATTTGCATACAGACTTCTTCATACAAATCTCCTTGCAAAAAAGCATTATAGACATCCGTCTGACACAACTCCCACCTTTTGAGGCTGTCAGTGCTATAACAGACCTTATTGTGACCATTTTTGCCACGGGTGAGAAGGTCTCATGATAATCTAACCCCTCTAATTGACTGTACCCCTTTGCTACTAGCCTTGCCTTAAATCTCTCTACTTCCTCAATCGCCTTAAACTTGATTTTGTATACCCATTTTGATCCTTTAGTGGTCTTTCGAGTAGGTAGATCCACTACTTCCCATATTTTGTTTTCCTCTAATGCATTGATTTCCTGCTTCATAGCTTCATTCCATCTAGCATCTTTAACAGCTTCCTTGAAGGTTTTCAACAAGTGATGAGAACTTAGCAAGATAGCACTGATATTTCATGGAGGTGTTTGCATAAGATAGGTAATCTGATATGGGGTAAAGGAAATGTGCCTTTGGAGGATGTGTAATTGTCACGACCCAAAATTCACTAAAGGTCGTAATGGTGCCTAACACCGCTGTCAGGCAAGCCAACAGTGAATGGTTAACTTAATTACTCATTTTAGTATTTTTTTGAAATCATAATTTTCATCAATTACATAGAGAAATAAAATTTACAGGGTAAATAGTAATATTTTCACAACTACAATAAAGAATACCCATAAGCACCTTTCTATTGTTGTCTTGGATCNTTCAAAACCTCCTATAGACTAGACTGGGATCTTATCCATTTGTAGATGGAGCTTCGATAGCAGCTAGGTCTAGAGGGAAGTTGTGAGCATTACGTTCATGCATAACTTCCATACCAAGGTTAGCACGGTTAATGATATCAGCCCAAGTATTAATTACACGACCTTGACTGTCAACTACAGATTGGTTGAAATTGAAACCATTTAGGTTGAAAGCCATAGTGCTGATACCTAAAGAGCTTCCGTGTTGCTTTTGTATTGTTTTTTATTTTTACCCTTCTTTGTGTCTGATTCGACGTAATCTTTTTTAAGAGCGTTTTGATGTTTTGAGAGATAAAGCCTGTTGCAACATGCAACCCAATCCACATATAGATATCCATAAGGCTCGTTATGGTGTGCAACCCGATCCACATATATATACGCTCACTAGGGGTGTGTACAGACTCCGGAGGGCTCCTTCAGCCCAAGCGCTATAACAAGCCAATCATGGCATAAATCAGTAAAACATGTTGCGGTGTGCAGTTCACTCCAATCATTAACTAATAAAACATGCTGCGGCATGAAACCCAATCCCATAATATCACTCACCTTCAGGCCCTCGGCCTCACTCAGTCATCAATCTCTCCAGTATCACGGGCTCACAGTGCCATGAAACTAGCCCAAAATAATGATATGATGTGTCAATAAATAGCAATAGAGACTGATATATGATATGAAATGAATGAACACGACTGAGTAAGAAATCGCAATATAACAAAATAATTCAACAGCAATATGACCTCAGTGGGTCCCAACAGAATAAGCATGTAGCCTAGACATGGTTTCTAACATGGATCACAACTCAATAATTCAAGTACTTAGAGATTTCATGGTTACAGATAAATAACAACAAAAACTGAGATATGATATGAAATGAATGAACATGACTGAGTATGAAATTGCAATTTAAACTAATAATTCAATAGCAATATGACCTCAATGGGTCCCAACAGAATAAGCATGTAGCCCAGACATGGTTTCTAACATGCATCACAGTTGAATAGCTCAAGTACGTAGAGATTTCATGGTTACAGATAAGATCAGGTAACTACGCAGTACCACAGGAATAACAAAGTCACAATTCACACGGTGCACGATCACACGCCCGTCACCTAGCATGTGTGTAACCTCAACACAAAACACATAACACATAATTCGGGGTTTTATACCCTCAGCATCAAGTTTAGAAGTGTTACTTACCCCGAAGAAGCCAAATCCAATACCCAGCAAGCCAAACGATGCTCCAAGAAAGCCATCCCGTGCGTACCGACCTCCGAACGGCTCGAAACTAGCCAAAAATAACTCAAATACATCAAGTAATGCCAAAGGAAACAAACCCAATCGATAAAGGTCGAATCTTTGATCAAAATCCTAAAATCGACCAAAACGTCAAACCCGGGCCCGCGCCTTGGAACCCGACAAAACTCACAAAATCTGACAAATCATTCAATTATGAGTCCAACCATACTAGTTTCACTCAAATCCGACTCCCAATCGATGTTCAAAACTCAAAAATTCACTTTATGAATTTTAGACAAAACTTCCAAATTTCACTTTGAAATCATTAATCAAATGCCAAAAACAAAGATGGATTTATGAAATATAACCAAAATCGAGTATATAACACTTACCCCATTCCATATGGTGAAACGCCTCCAAAAATTGTCCAAATCCTAGCTCCCCTCAAAATCTGACCAAATGAAAAAACCTTCGATATTAAGTATTTTTTGCCCAGTTGTTTTGCCTCGTTTTACGTGTTGAACGATCCCGAAACTTGTTTGATACCTCCAATGGATTCCTTTTGAAATTTCAGTCAAGTTAGGTATTTGTATCACTCCATTTGATCTTATAATGAAGGAGATATGTTGGTTTCAATAGTTGGAAATGGTGCAGATTCTTAAATACGAAGTCAGTGGCAATTTCGTATTTATTATGAAAAATCTGGCACCTTATTATTAGTAAAATGACCATAAAATCCTCATACGTTGTCCAAAGTCGACGATTCTTTTTGCTAAGGATCCGTAGTTACGATATGGATCTAATGCTTCAATCAAAACAGAAATCGGAGCTCATGTTTTCAATGTGGTACCATTTATGCTTGAAGAAACGACATTGAAACATAAGAAAGACGAGCGCAACACAACCCAAACGTATCCGAAACTCACCCGAGCCCCTCGGAACCCCGTATGAACATACTAATAAGTCCTATAACATAACACAGACTTACTCGAGGCCTTAAGTAACACATAACAACATCAAAATGACGAAATGCACCTCAAATCAAACTTAATGAACTCGAACTTTTGACTTCCAAAAACTAGCGCCGAAACATATCAAATCAACGCGGAATGAACTAAATTTGTGCACACAAGTCCTAATACATGATACAGAGCAAATTGTTCCCCTAAACTATCGAGCGAAGTGCAAATGCTCAAAACGACCGATCAGGTCGTTATAGCCGTGGCTCTAGGCAGGTCACAAGATTGAAAGAAGAGGCGTGACTTATATAATATGACTATTTTTGCCACATATTTTCTAGTGAGAAACAAACACCCATAATCTTCTAAATTTCTCATTGATTTCACATCTCGTGGATCTACTCCTAAAAATTTTCTTTTACAAACCAAAAGGACACAAAGGACTACCGTGGTTATCCCTTTAATGCCAATGCAAGTGGTATGAAAACTGTGATCCGTCCGAAGCCTATGTTCCAGCGATAGAAAAGTGGTTTTAGCCAATCCATAATGTCTAATAGATGCTACACAAATTTTATTTTTATAGCAAAAATCTATTGCATCTGTACAACTAGCCAGCTCCGGCAGCAAGATAGATTTTATCACGCAAATAAAAAATTCTTCAACAACTCAAGACACAAATTAAAAGTCAAAAATGTTGAGCATCTTCGTGTGAAAAATCATCTTCATCATTAGAAGAAGACCTTGCTATGATTTATTTGGAAAATAATCAGAGATTGCATCAGCATGACAACATATTGGCATCACTAGAGTTGAAATCGTCCATGACATCAGCAAATATTTACTCCTAGTGACATCATCCTTGATATTAGGAAATAGTATTTTTTTAAATTTTTTGACTATAAATAGCTCTCCCCAATAATTTGTAATGCACACACTACACTACCACTTCATAAAAAATCTTAAGAATTGGTTAGAGCTTAGGGGACCGGAAGTGAAGCCCCTAAAATATTAGGGGAAGTGTAACGACCTGATTGGTCGTTTTGCTTTTTAGATTCCCATTATCCTATTTAAGACTTCCCGTATGTGCTTTAATAGTTTTATGACTTGCGGGGATGATTGATTTGGTTTTGAAAGGGTTCGGTTGAATTCAGAACACTTAGTACCTTAATAGTGGCCTAAGGTGGCCAAGTTTTACTTGAGTTAGAACTTTGAGTATACGATTCCAGAACCGAGATTTGAAGGTTCCAATAGGTTCGTACGATAATTTCGGACTTGGACGCACCTTCGGATCGTGTTTCGAATGAACCGGAAGCACTTTAGCACTTATTGTTGAAAGTTAGAGCCTTGAAGGTTTTAGAATTTCTTAAATTTGGTTTCAAGTGGACTTCGGTGTTATCGATGTCCGTTTGAGATTTTTAGCTTGGGAATAGGTTAGTATTGTGATTTGTGAATTGTGCCTAAAGTTTGGCTTCATTCCGAGTTGTCTAAGCATGATTCATTGTGGTCAGAGCTAGTTGAAGAAGTTTGAAGTTCAAAGGTTGATTTATTTGGTTTTGGGATGAGATTCTTGGTTTTGATGTTATTTTACTTGTTTCTAGAATTCGAGTAGGTCCGTATTATGTTTATGAATTTGTTGGTGCATTTGGACGGAGTCTCAAATTGCTCGGGTGTGTTTCGGACCGCATAGAGTTAAGTCCAAATTGCAGAAATTGATGTTACTCGTTTCCTTCTTCGCGAATGCGGAAGTGTTACACGTTCACGATGAATGTTTTGGCCGGAGGTGCTTTTATTCTTCTTGTTCGCGATCATGCATCCGCGTTCGTGAGGACTTAGGACCTGGGGTCTTCGCGTTCACAGTGAGAGTCCCGCGTTAGTGTAAAAAAGACTAGGTCTGGGGTCAGAAGGTCGTTGCCCTCCGCGCGTTTGTGATGCTTTGGCTGGGCTAACCTTCGCGATTGCGAGGACCTAGTCACATTCACGAAGAGGCTTTTCTGGGCCTTGGCAGATTTTATCTTCGCGATCGCGAGGGCTTTTTCACAATCGCAAAGAAGAGGTCACTAGGCAGAAACTTTTAAAAAGTCGGGATTAAGCTCATATTCTCCTTCTTACACATTAGTTTGGCTGATTTTAGAGCTTCTTGGAGAGGGATTTTTACCTAGCTTCTTGAGATAAGTAATTTCTACATATTGTGAGTTTAATATGTAGTTTATGGGTAGATTTTAAAATAGATATTGTGAAATTATGGGACTTTGTTATAAAACCTAGGATTTCGGTAAAAATGGTATTGGCCACCAAGTTGATGTAAGAATTGCGAGTAAATTATATATTTGAGTCCATAAGGTCATGGGTTGCATTTATCTACAAAAAATTTCAAAATCTGGACATGTGGACCTGGGGTGACATGTAGGAACTTTTCGAACTGGGTTGGGTAATTACTCTAATAGTTACATTATGAACTTTTGTGCATATGTTGATTAGTTTTATACGACCTTTGGCTAGTTTTGAATTGCTAGGCAATTAGTGTGGTTGAAGAGCCGAGTAGTGAACTTAGAAGCAAGGTATGTCTCTTGCATAATCTTGTAAGAGGGAATTATCCTCGCAGGTGCTTTGATTATTATGTGATACTTTTTTTGGGAAATACGTACGCACGAGCGAGAGTCCGTACATATATAAAATAATGCTTATGTCCGGGTAGACTGAGAATTTTACCTTGCGATATTTGCACTAGTTGAACTCGACTTGTTAGTTAAATTATTTAGATTTATACATGAAATTTGATTAGGGATTATGTTGGGCCAAGCTTCATTACCTTGAGTGTTGGCGGAATACCTGATTGTTGGTGAAACATATGCTTTCTTTGTGTTCCATCCTTGTGTTGTAGTTGTTTGACCCGTAGTTCGAAGAGTTTCTCTATTTATGTGGATCAGACCGAACGCCTCAATAGTATATTTGGATGCATTATGGTTCACGCTGGTTGGCCCTTGGCGGTGTACACAATTATTCTGGATCGGTTCGTACGACCTCATGACTTGAGATTTGATAATTACTTGATATTTGGGAATTTTAAACTGATAGTATACTAAAGGATCACGTTATTTACTGTCTCTTATTCTATTTTTACTGTTGTATCTCATTCATAGTTAAAATTCTTGTACTTTATTTATTGACCACTGGTTAGTGTCAATGTCGACCCCTTGTCATTACTTCTTCGAGGTTAGACTAGATACATATGGGTACGCATTGATTTAGTTACTCATGCTACACTTTTGCACTAATTGTGTAGGTTCTAAGGCAGGTATATCTGGTGGCCATTCGGGCGCATATCCCCGTTATTCGGAGACTTAGTGGTGAGCTGCTTCCCATTCTCCGATCTGCAGCACCTGGAGTCTCCTCCTTGTTGTATTTACTATTTCTGTCTCTTTTATCTAGATAGTAGATATATAGATTTTGAATATTCTAGTAGATTGCTTATGCACTTGTGACACCGGATTTTGGGAATTCCTAGTATATGTTTATGGTTTTGCTTAACATTATTACCATTTTATTTTTATGTCTTATTTGTAAGTTATATCACCATGATCTTTTATACTTATTTTATTTATTAAATATGAATTCTTGATTTCTAAAGCAATAAAATGAATATAAATTTGATAGTCCACTATGGGCTTGCCTAACAGCGACGTTGGGCACCACCACAGACTATAGTAGGTTTTGGTTGTGACAGTTTGGTATCAGAGACCTAGATTCACATAGGTCTCATGGGTCATGAGCAGTCCTAGTAGAGTCTTGCGGATCATGCGAAAGCATCCGTACTTATCTTCGAGAGGCTATAGGGTGTTAGAAAACTTTCCTTTCTTCATCTCCCATGGTGAAGTTGATGTTGTGCTAAGTATCTTTACTTATTCTCTCATAGATGGTGAGAACGCACATTGCATATGTACTTGGCAGCAGAGAAGCTGCTGCACTGGTTGTTAGAGGCCGAGGGAGGGCCACAAATTCTGCTAGAGGACGAGGGCGTCCTATAGTTTCTCCTGTTATGCCACCGGTGGATGTAGTGGAGGATCTTGTTAGTGAGGAGCAGGATGAAGCGCTTGCAGCTGAGTCAGCCCCGGTGAATTTTATGTCTGCACTGGGATTTCATGAGGTCATGGGTTTTATGTTGTGGTTCATGGATTCTATGACTCAGGCCGGGCTATTTTTGGAAGATCCGACCATATTTCAGGCGAGAGGCAGGATCCAGGGCATGTTGTTACCATTTATCATACCCAAGGTGCACTACCTACGGGCACGACCCAGCAAGTTGTAGTGGTTATACCAGAGCCTAGACCAGTCGCGACCATTGAGTAGTAGAAGCGACTGGACAGATGGACTAGGATACATCCTCTTGTCTTTGGCGGTGAGCCGCATAAGGACCCATATGACTTAATTGATAGTTGCAAGGACAAGCTGCATAATATGGGAGTAGTAGAGTCCCATGGGGTAGACTTCACCACATTACATTTATAGGGCAAGGCCCGTAGATGGTGGCAGTCTTATCTCTGTAGCAGACCAGCAACTTCACCTCCCTTAACTTGGGACCAGTTCACACGTCTCTTTTTGGGAGACATATATTCCAACCTCTTAGAGGGAATAATTATGGGGCCTGTTCGAGCGACTCCAACAGGGTTAGATATCTATGACCGATTATGAGGTGAGATTCTCTATGTTGTGTCACCACACACTTATGATACTCCCCACAAATGCAGAGAGAGTACAGAGGTTTATTACAGGCTTGCATTATGGTATCCAAGTTAATATGGCCCGAGCGGTTGAGATAGGGACTTCTTATGAGCAGGTTGTGGAGATAGCTCGAAGGATCGAGGGTATCCACCACTAGGGCCGAGAGCATACACCGAGGGATAAGCGACTTTGATATTCTGCTGGATTCAGTGACGCCCCGTTTGGGGTCAGAGGTCAGAGATCAGTTCATGAGGGGTAGTCTAGAAAGCCCGTGTATTCAGTACCACCGCCTGCTCGGGGTGCTCCAACGCGACCCTACTTCAACGCTATCCCAAAGAGTACCTATCATCCACCGGCTACACAAGGTTCTTCCAGTTGGCATTAAGGTTACCAAGGTCAGACTCAGGGTCAACAGTCTTTTGCATAGAGAGGTTGCTACGAGTGCGTGGAGCTTGGTCATATGAGGAGGTTTTTCCCCAGGCTTCGGTGCAAGGCAGTACAACAGGGCAATTAACCCATGATCTCTGCACCAGCTTCAACACCACCTGTCCAGCAGGAGGGAAGGTGGATAGGGGTTGCCCTAGAGGTGGAGGCTATCTAGGTTGCGCTCCGGATAGGTTCAATGCTTTTCCAGCCAGACTATATGTAGTAGCCTCAGACGTCGTGATCACATGTATTATTTGTGTCTGCAGTAGGGATGCTTCAATTCTATTTGATCCGAGATCTACTTATTCATATGTGTCTTATCTATTTACTCCTTATCTGGATGTCTCTCGTGAGTCTTTGGTGTTCATGTATAGGTGTCCACGCCGGTGGGTGATTTGTTGTTGTGGATCATATTTATTGGTCCTGTGTTGTAATTTTCTATGGTTACGAGATCAGAGCAGATCTTTTGTTGCTTTGATATGACCGACTTTGAGGTCATCTTGGGCATGTACTGGTTATCTCTGTACCATGTTGTTCTTGATTACCATGCCAAGACTGTTACATTAGCGATGCCAGAGTTTCCTAGATTGGAGTGGAGAGGCTCATCTATTAGTACATCTAGTTGGGTTTTCTCTTTCTTGAAGGCTCATCATCATTTCGAGAAGGGTTTCTTGCCCTATCTGGTTTATGTTTGAGATATTGTTGTGGGGACTCCCACAATAATTTAGTGCCCTTGGTGCGGGATTTCTCTGATATATTTTCTTCTGATCTACTAGGCATGACACTAGATCATGATATCAATATCAATATTGATTTGGTGCCAGGAACCCAGCCTATCTCTATTCCATCGTACTGCATGGCTCCAAAGGAGTTGAAGGAACATTTTGAGAATTTGCTCGAGAAGGAGTTCATAAGGCCGAATGTGTCGTCTTGGGTCCACCAGTATTGTCTGTGAAGAATTCAAATTCGAATATGATGATGTGCATTGATTACCGCCAGTTGAACAAAGTCACTATCAAGAATAAGTAACCGTCGCCGCGCATTGATGATTTGTTTGATCGCTTATAGGGTTCTAGAGTGTTCTCTAAGATTGACATGAGGTCTGGGTATCATTACCTGATGATTCGTGCTTCGGATGTTCCGAAGGTGGCTTTCCGGACTAGATATGTGCACTATGAGTTCCTAGTGATGTCCTTCGGCTTGACTAACGCCCCAAAGACATTTATGAATTTGATGAATTGGGTGTTCAAGACATATCTTGACTCATTTTTCATTGTCTTTATTGATGAGATATTGATCTACTCGCGTAGTATGGAGGATCACGAGCAACATTTGAGGATTTTGCTTCAGACCTTGCTGGAATAAAAGCTATATGCTAAGTTCTCCAAGTGCGAGTTTTTGTTAGATTATATGGTTTTATTAGGGCATGTTGCTTCAGGTGAGGGTATCAAGGTGGATCCTAATAAGATCGAGGTAGTTCAGAGTTAGGCTAATCTTACTAGAGCGTCCGAGATTAGGAGTTTCTTGGGGTTGACATGTTATTATTGTCGGTTTGTGGAGGGCTTCTCGTCTATTGCAGCTCCTTTGACTTGATTAACCCACAAGGTGCTTCATTCAGACGGTTCGATTATTTCGAGGCGATCTTTCAGAAGCTCAAGACTGTATTGACTACAACATCGATGTTAGTGTTTCCCCCCGGTTCAGGGATGTATAATGTGTATTCCGATGCTTCATTTGTTGGCTTGGGTTGTGAATTGATGTAGGAGGGACATGTTATTATATATTCTTCACGCCATCTAAAGCCCCACAATAAGAATTACCCTGTACGTGATTTGGAGTTGGCCGCGATAGTTCATGCTCTCAAGATCTGGAGGCATTATCTTTATGGGGTGTCATGTGAGGTCTATACCACTCACCATAGTTTGCAGCATTTGTTTAAGCAGAGGGACCTTAATTTGGGGCAGCGTAGCTGTCTTGAGTTACTAAAGGATTATGATATTACTATCCTCTATCATATGGGAAAGGGGAATGTAGTTGCGATGCCTTGAGCAAAAAAGGCCGAGAGTATGGTAGTTTGGCATCTATTTCAGCAGAGGAGAGGCCATTGGCTTTGGGCATTCAGTCCTTAGCTAACAAACATGTGAGGTTGGATAATTCAGAGCCTAGTCGAGTTCTTGCATGTGTCGTGGTTAAGTTTTCCTTATTTGAGCGGATTAAGGCTCGTTAGTACGATGATCTGCACTTGCTGGTTCTTAAAGAGATGATGTTTCGGGGTGGTGCCAAAGAGTTTACTATCACTGATGATGATGTTTTGTGACTCTAGGGTCACCTGTGTGTCCCTAATATTTATGGCCTGAGGGGGAAGATTCTATAGGAGGCACACACTTCACGGTATTTTATTCATCCATGTTCTATGAATATGTATCGTGACCTGAGGAAACCAGTTGAGTATGTGGAAAGATGCCTAAATTGCTAGCAGGTAAAGTATGATCACCAGAGGCTAAGTGTAATGACCCGATTGGTCGTTCCGAGAGTTTTAGCCCTGTTTCCCCCGTTTCTGCTTCATTATATGTGGTTCAGCTTCATTATATTGTGTTAGGTGGGTTGGCTCAGGTTCGGAGCGATTTTTGAAGAGAAATGAGACACTTAGTCTCTTAACTTGGTTCAATAGTTGGAAAAGTCAATCGGAAGTTGACTTTTAGGTATATGATCTCGGAATGTGGTTTTTGTGGCTTGAATGGCTTCATTAGGTTATTTAGGACTTAGGAGTGTGTTCTGAATGTTTTTCGGAGGTCCGGAGTAGAATTAGGCTTGAATAGGCGAAATCGAGTTTTTGACGCTTTTCGGTCGACAGTGAAAAATTAACTATCGGGGTCGGAATGGAATTACGGAAGTTGAGACAGGTTCTTAGTGTCATTTTGGATGTGTGTGCAAATTTCAGGTCATTCGTACGTGTTTTTGTTGGTTTCGGCATCATTGGCGAATTTAAAAAATTTAGGAATCCTTAGGCTTGAATTTTGGACTTATTTGGTGTTTTGATGATATTTTTGAGTGTAACGGGGGTTCGACTAAGTTCGTGTGATGATATATGACGTGTCGGTATATTTGGTTGAGGCCCCGAGGGGCTCGGGGTGATTTTGGGTGGTCATCGGAAGGGTTGGATTTTGATAATGCAGCAGAAAGGCTGCTGGTGTGATATTTTTCGCGTGGCCGCACCTGCGGACGGGGAGCCGCAGGTGTGAGGGGCGCAGGTGCGGAGAATGTGCTGTAGGAGCGGAAAATGGAGGCTTGGCCATATTACGAAGATGCGAAAGAAGGATCGCACCTGCGAGTCCGCAGGTGCGAGCAAGTGACCGCAGGTGCGGAACCCCTGGGCAGATCATACAAATACTTGCCTTCACGATTTTTAGGCATTTTTCATCATATTTTCATACGGGTTGAGGCTTTTGGGAGCAAATTGAAGAGGGATTTCAAGGGATTTTCGTGGAGGTAAGTTTCTTGGACCTAAAACTCGATTCTATGTTGGTATTTGACTTATTAAGCATGGAATTAGTGGAATTTAATGGTATAATTTGAGGGGTTAGGGCTTGGAAATTAGAGACTTTGATTTAAGGATTTGAGTGGTCATTTGTCATCGGATTTTTTTATATATTTCGTATATATGGACTCGTGAGAGTGTAAGGATTCTAGTTTTGTGATTTTTATCGGATTCCGAGACGTGGGCCCGGGGGTCTGGTTTGGCCAATTCTGGAATTTTTGATGTAATTTGAGTATTTTCGCGTGTGCTTTGTCCCTTTAGCGTAAATTGATGGTACAAATCTGATTTTGAATAGATTTGGAGCGAATTCAGGCCGAGTCGAGTGGCAAGGGCATCACAGAGTAGATTTTCATCCGGTTTGAGGTAAGTAATGACTGTAAATCTTTTCCTGAGGGTATGAAACCCTGTACTTTATATTTTCTCACTACTTTGGAGTGGTTCACATGCTGGATGACGAGTGTGTGGCGTGCAATGATAGGGGATTATGACTTGGTCCGTCCCGTGGCAACTATTGAGTTGCGTAATTGCTTCTAAACCATATGATAAATTGTGTTTTAAGACTATTACTATATTTTGGGTTGTACACCATGTTTGGGGCCTTATGCCGACCTGTTTAGAACCCTTGGGGGCTGTTTTATGCTATTCCTCACTATATTGACTTTTGATTTACACTCAGTCGTACCCCTCGGGCATACCTCACAGACTATTACTATATTTTGGGCTGTACGCCGCAGCATGTTACGTTGTTTATGATATGTGAGAGGCCAAGAGCCTGAGTGATTATGCCACGAGATGGCTTGATATTAGCGCTTGGGCTATAGGAGCCCATCCGGAGTCTGTACACCCCTAGTGAGAGCAGGTACCTACTGAGTGTGAGTGCTTGAGAGGCATGCGTGACTGTGAGGTTGCCCGAGGGGCTGATTATGAGTGACTGTGAGGTATTCCCGAGGGGCTGATTCTGAGTGATGTTACGCCCGAGGGGCAGTTTCTGATACATGTTTTGCCCGAGAGGATTTTTTTATGATTTTTATCATTTTTACACTAAACTTCTTGAAACTTATATTGAAATTTTTTGCAAGTATATTCTCTAATGATTTTTACTGAAATTGGCTTTTAAGCGGGATGATTTAACGTATACATTGTTGGAAAGAAAGACTGTGGATCTTATGATTTGATGACCTAATTTTATGTGTTTCTTACTGCTCAGACCTTATTTATTTTCATTACTACTGAGTTGGCGTACTCACATTACTGCCTGCACCTTGTGTGCAGATTCAGGTGCTAGGGCTGACTGAGAGTTGATTTACTGTACCAGAGATTCACGGAGATTAGCGAGGTAGCTGCAAGCGTCCGCAGCCTTGTCCTTCTCCTTCTTACTATTATAGAGTTTATTTTCCAGACTTGTATATTTACTTTAGATGCTCATGACCAGTGACTCCGGGATCTTGGGGGTTGTATTTAACATTCGGCGTGGCTTTATCTGTTTTTAAAAAAAAAAATGGTTAAACGAGATCTTTATGGATTATCATTTTAGTAATGATAGAAATGAAAGATTCATTACGTTTTAAGTGTTAATTTGGTTGGCCTAGTTCCACGATAGGCACCATCACGACTAGTTTAGATTTGGGGTCGTGACACTAGGTATCCTACTTAAGCATATGGTTATTCCGAAGTGGAAGAGGGAGCCCATCACTATGGACTTCGTAATTGGGTTGCCACGGACGTAGAGGAAATTTGATGTCGTTCGGGTCATTTTCGACAGATTGACCAAGTCTATGCACTTTATTCTGGTAGTGACTACGTTCTCTTCAGATAGCTTGGCCCAGGTTTATATCTAGGAGATTGTTCGGTTGCATGGTTGTCACGACCCCAAATCCAGGCCAGTCGTGATGACGCCTATCATGGAACTAGGCCAGCCAAAACCCAAACTCGAATCATAATAAGCTTCCCTTTTACATCTTTACTATACCGATTACCCATAAAGGTTTCCTTTAAACATTTATAACATAGTTAAATCTATACTGAACATTAAATACAACCCCCCAAGAACCCGGTGTCACTGGTCATGATCATCTACATAAAATATACAACTCTATGAAAATAAATACTATAATAGTAAGCAGGAGAGGGAGCAGGACTGCGGACGCATGCATCTACCTTGCAAACCTCCGAAAAATCTCCGGAACAGATAGACAACTCACCCTGCCCTAACACTTGAATCTGCACACAAGGTGCAAGGAGTAATGTGAGTACCCAACTCAGTAGTAATGAAAATAAATCAGGTCTGAGCAACAAGAAACACATAAAATCAATGTCATCAAATCACAAGATGCACAACCTTTCTTTCCAACAGTATAACATAGATATGTGAAATCATCATGCCTTAAAATCAACTTCAGAAAAGTCCTTTAAAGAATGCATAGTTTTAACAACTTCAAACCGAAAGATTTAGTATGAAAATGAATGTAGTAAAATCATCAGTAGCCCCTCGGGCAAAACATGTATAATAATCAGCCCCTCGGGCATGCATCACAGTCACTCAGCACCTCACAATCACTCATGCCTCCTAATCACTCGTCACTCGGCCTCCCAATCACTCATCACTCGGCGCGCTCACCGGGGGTGTGTACAGACTCCGGAGGGGCTCCTTCATTCCAGGCGCTAATATCACTCATCACCTCACCATCACTCTTGGCCCTCAGCCACACTCAGCAGAACCACTCGAAAGGCCCCTCGGGCGAATCAGTAAAACAGGGTACTCGACCCAAAACATCGGTTTAAATCTCAAGTGGTGTAAATCATGCTGAGTTTCGAAAACAGTATGCACAATACAGCTGTGTGAAATCATCAATACATAGTGAGGAAAAAAAGCAGTGAAAAGCCCTCAAGGGGTCTTAACAGATCGGCACGAGGCCCCAAATACGGCTTATATCCCAAATATTTCAACCATCTTTAGAATATGATTTAACATAAGGTTTTGAGTAAATATGCAACTCATTAGTTGACGCAGAGAGGACCTAAACCAAAAATCAGTACGCGCCACATACTCGTCATCCGACATGTGCGCTTTTCTAAAATCAGTGAGAAAATATGTAGTCCGGGGTTCCATACCCTCAGGACAAGATTTATAACCATTACTTATCTCTACCGGGCCACAACACTAGTCCGCTATGCTCATGCCCCTCAAATTGGCTCCCGATTACTCCAAATCTAGCCAAAACTAGTTCAACATCATCAATATATACTCAAGGAACACAACCCAATCGAAAATTATTAAATTATACAAGAATCTCGAAATTCGGCCAAACCCGAGCCTCGAGCCTACGTCTCGGAATCCGAAAAAATTTACACAAGAACCCTTATCCTTCCACGAGACCGTACATACCAAGAACACCAAAATCGGACCACAATTGCCCACTAAAATTGCCAAAAGAAATTCCCAACTCTTTCCTCCCATTTTCCAAACTTTTCTTACTTTAAATCCTTCAAATACAAGCCTAATCCGAATCAAAATAGTATAGAAACGATGTTAATAACCCGAGAACTTACCTTCACTGAAGAACCACGAATCCCCTCTTCAATTTGCCTTCAAAGAGCTCCACCCGCATGCAAAAATGGTGAAATGAAATGAATTTCACGGATGCCTCTTATATACTGTTTGTACAGCATTTCTGCACCTACGGACATTTAGTCGCACCTGCGGACCCGCATCTGCGGTCCCACGTGCGCACCTGCGGAATCCCACTTAACGGACCAATACCGCGCCTGCGGCCAATCCTCCGCACCTGCGGCATCGCAGGTGCGGCCAAAACTTTGCACCTGCGAAAATTCCCCTACCTAGGCTTTTTCGCACCTGCGCATTGTCCATCGCACGTGTGGCTACCCATCCGCAGGTGCGGCCAACACTAGAAATCACACCAGCATCTATTTCTGCAAATTTTCCAAGTTCAAAACCCCGCTAACCATCCGAAATCAATCCGGAGCCCCTCGTGGCCCCAACCAAACATACCAACACACCCCATAGCAGTATTCCAACTTAGTCGGGCCTTCAAAACACCAAAAACAACACGAAAACACCAAAATTACATCAAATTCAAGCCTATGAACTTTGAAACTTCCAAATTTCGCCCATTACGCCGAAACCAACCAAAACACCTCCGATTGACCTGAAATTTTGTACATATACTCAAAATGACATTACGGACCTATTCCAACTTCAGAAATTCCATTCCGACCCTGATAGCTTATTTTCCACTGCCGACCGGAAATCGCCAAAAACTAACTTTCGCCAATTCAAGCCTAATTCTACACCGGACATCACAAAAATATTCTGAACACACTCCTAAGTCCCAAATCACCTAACGAAGCTATCCGAGCCATAAAATCCGCATTCCGAGGTCGTTTACCAATAAGTCAATTCTCAGTTGACTTTTTCAACTATTAGGTTACCTTGAGAGACTAATTTCCTAAATTCTCATCATGACCACTCAGAACCCGAACCAACTGACCCAACACATATAAATGAAGTTGAATCACATAAAATGAAGCAGAAACGGGGGAAACAAGGCTAAATTCTCGGAACGACCGGCCGGGTCGTTACATCCTCCCCAGTTAAACATACTTTCGTCCTTGAACGTGCCAAGAGTTGTTCTCCAACACCATCAAACTATAACGTAGCTTACCATGCACATACCCGGGGGTGATCCCTCGTCACCGCATCTCATATAGGTCCAATAGCACAATACCGTTGAAATTTCGAAATCCAAATCCTGGCCCATAAACCTTAGAGCCAAATTCCCACTTCCGAAATGATATACAAGATCAAAATTCCCATAACTATGAACTGAACAAGTCTGAACATGCTGAATCAAGACATATATGCACCAGGATGAAATCACATAATACACCGCGCGACTCAAACACTCTTAGTGGTAACTCTTAGTCACAATAACTGCTCAGAACAACCCAGTACTGGTACGTAACCTCTTATCAAGAAATGCCTTGCTCTAACACTTCCATATACTACCGATGATGAAAGAAGCACGTATAACTAACAACCATTCGGCCGATCAGTTAGACATGAGGCTCCCCCTTCCCAAACAGGAATCATAGCAGATTTCTAAGCCGACTCTCGATATTTATCCTTCCAACTATGCTGTAGAAAATTCTAAAAATGTTCATTCTAGGCCCAATGAACTCTTCTCATCCATCACGACCACCCTGATAACATGACACATCGATACAATTCGAAGCCAAAACCTGTGCAACTTGTGCACCTAACAACAACATCCCAATGAAATCAACTTATATAAAAGATCCACACGAGAGGACTATCCTGCCATTAACAATTACCATCACCTATCATGCTAACAGCCTGGCACACACTGTAAAAATCAAAACACATGAATCCAATACCAAAGGTCATACCCCTACATAACTCCGCTACACTGCGCGATCTCATCCAACCGCTGGTCCACTTGAAATATTTCAAGACACCTTTCCCAAAAATCAATAACCATTCAAAATTCGATATCAAGTACTCAAGTGCATTGCCATAACTATGGGGGAAACTGGACGATACCATGCCACCCGTAAAAGAAGGTATATAACCACACGTCTCAATCCCGCAACACCCAAATTACTTACCTTACTCAAATCTAGCTAATAAGCCTAATTAGAACCGCACAATATGTGCATATAACCAATAATCACCAGTCCTCGCAACACCGAAGGGTAACTCATAGGTCACTCTAGAACATGAATAAGCTCAATCACAATCTAATGGTACCTTTCTCAATAATAGAAACTCAGAGCCAACAATTCTGACCCGGTGCAGAACACGCACCTATATTAGCCTACCAGTGACCCTAAATTAACTCTGATCACCCACATTAGGTAAATAACTTACCGAAAAGTTCAGAATGACAGAATGATGGTACATACTAATATCCGACTAGCTCTGCTCGCATCTTCACAGCTCACTACCACCAAATATCCTGTTTATGAGAACTCTCAGTTTCAAAATCCATGAAACGTACATATTACCTTATCTGATCACAACTCCACCGCTCGAATACATAACACATCCCAATGAAGTACCCTTAACTCAAACACATTGCTCTTTCCGAAATATATATACCTCATCACGTCGTACCAATTAGTGATATCATCTACCTAGTCATCTGAGATTGCCCATGCTGCCTAAGAATTATGACCTTCCTTCCAGAACCAAACCGTGACCTCGCATAAGCAAATCTCAACTCTACCCAACATACCGCACATGCCATGCCAACCTAGGAAAAATACGAGAACTCCATGGTCCCTTCCGAGCCATAAGCAACTACGTACCCAACTAGCCAAGAACTTCCATTTGATCCCATTTAGAAACAAACTCACTACACATCATAAGAAAATATGCACCCTTAACCGCAGTAGAAACCATCCGGAACTATCCGAAATCCCATTTGCACACATCAAACCATCAGGACTGAACTCTTCTAACTCTACCAAACTACGCAGTCCACCAAAAAATCCAAGAGCATTACTAAGATATACCCGAAAAACTCGTCACCTTATGAACACCCAAAGAACTAATCGTATCCCTAACCATGCTGATCTGACCTACTACCAAGTTTCCCTATTTACCCAAGTGCTTCTGACTTACCTTCAAATTGATACTTCTTCCTGCCGTAATACCACAAATTTGCAATCTCGACTCACCACACGTGACCTAAGCACAAAACCATACCGTCTAAGGCTCATAAGCGACTGAATACTCCCTCGATCATCCCCAAATGCACCACATTAGAAAGACTTACCCTAAAGAGACTTCCTGCGAATCTAAAGCCATTACCTTCACCTTCCTGATACTGAAATGTAGAATACCACAAGTCTTGACATCCTCTAACGTAAATCTCAATCACACTGACCAATTAGACAGAATCAACCTGACCCGTTTGCACACTGACATACTAGGAAAGTAATCCACTCACTTGAAGCCACAAGAAAATTCATACACTGCACACCCTACACCTTTTACAATTTCCACTAACTCATTAAATAGAACCCAATTACCCAACAAAGTACATTACAACCTATATCAAAGAAATTTCCCTTACTCGTGACATTCCCAGGCCCCATACCTGCAGGTCATAACTGATTTACCAATATACCTCGAACTGAAACCAATACCACACATAATCATGAAATCAACTTTTCAATAACGAACTCCCCCACTTGTCTCAAAGCCAAGGATCAAGACAAACAAGACTATGCCCACACATTATCACTGCCACCATGCTGTGGTGGGATTCAACTAAATCCTCCATAAGATGATATGACCCAAACCATCTAACACTCAAATCAATTTCCAATCTCGCATCCATCATTGTGATGGTCGTGCCAACTCCAATGAGCGATCTAAACTCAAATTACAACATATATCGTTTTACTGGTAGAAGAGAACTTATTGCAAAACTACATAGGGACCACACACCCTCGGACAACCCGCAGGAGATACCCCTACCCTCTTAGCCTCAACTGCTATCTCTCCATACACTTCTAAAGACCAGAACTATCATGAAATCACTACACCTTCCTGCATCTGAACACAACCAACGCCTACCCTCGAGGCACCACGATACGCAGTAAAAAAACCCTGAAGCTGATGGAAGAACTAACACTGCAGCGGTGGTCACAGAAATCTCGAGCTTCTGGAAGCTCTAACCACACATGTCTGACCACATGGATACCCTCACTGGACACCACATGTCCCAAGAATGCTACTCAACCGAGCCAAAAGTCACACTCGGAGAATTGGCATAGAGCCTTTCCTCCCTGGATCCTTATAATGTCATCCTCAGATACTGAGTATGCTACTCCCGGCTACGCGAATATGCTAGGACGCCATCAATGATATACAATAACAAGGAGTGCTAATATGGCTGGAATACAACGTCAATCAAATACATGAACGTTACTGGGGCAAATGATCAACTCAAAGAAATCACCAGGGACTCATAACCCAACAGAGAAATCCGCTTCACTCCATAACTACACAACATGAGAGGTCTTCCAACATACTCACAACTCAAGGCCATATACCAAATCGAGACATAAATCAAACACTCAATAAATCTTACCACATTTCTGGCCAACACTTTCGTCACATTTCACAGTCTGAACACATCTAACCATCAAATTCACACCCACCACACAGGCATCTAGTCACCAATTCTCATCAATAAGAACACAAACGGACATACAAGTCCCCAATTACATGTGCCCACACAACAAAAACCTCAGCAATCAAGCCACAGAATGAATCCGGCCTCAAGTCCTCCAGACTGACCCATTACCAACATGCCAAAATCACATCTCATCCATGGAAGCCAGAAGCCGTCGATGCACAATTGATACCAGGCGCTCTCGTTCGCGCTCGAATACATGGAAGGAATTCAAGAGTTACACTCTTGGCTGAATACAATGGATTCGCACGACAAGAATTTTAAAAATGTGAGATTTTCCTAAAGGTTTCGCAGCCTCTCGAAAATAAGTACATACGTCTCCGTACCAATCCGCAAGACTCCACTAAACCTGCTCATGACTGGTGAGTCCTATGTAACCTAGCGCTCTTATACCAAGCTATCACGACCCCAAATCCAGGCCAGTCGTGATGGCGCCTATCATGGAACCAGGCCAGCCAAAACCCAAACTCGAATCACAATAAACTTCCGTTTTACATCTTTACTATACCGATTACCCATAAAGGTTTCCTTTAAACATTTATAACACAGTTAAATCTGTACTGAACATTAAATACAACCCCCGAGAACCTAGTCACCGGTCATGAGCATCTACATAAAATATACAACTAGACGAAAATAAATACTATAATAGTAAGCAGGAGATGGAGCAGGACTGCGGACGAATGCAGCTACCTTGAAAACCTCCGAGAATGAACAGATAGACAGCTCACCCTGCCCAAACACCTGAATCTGCACACAAGGTGCAGGGAGTAATGTGAGTACGCCAACGCAGTAGTAATGAAAATAAATCAGGTCTGAGTAGCAAGGAACACATAAAATCAATGACATCAAATCACAAGATGCACAACCTTTCTTTCCAACAGTATAACATAGATATGTGAAATCATCATGCTTTAAAATCAACTTCAGAAAGGTCCTTTAAAGAATGCATAGTTTTAACAACTTCAAACCGAAAGATTTAGTATGAAAATGAATGTAGTAAAATAATCAGTAGCCCCTCGGGCAAAACATGTATAATAATCAGCCCCTTGCGCATGCCTCACAGTCATTCAGCACCTCACAATCGCTCATGCCTCCCAATCACTCGTCACTCGGCCTCCCAATCACTCATCACTCGGCACGCTCACTGGGGGTGTGTACAGACTCCGGTGGGGCTCCTTCAGCCCAAGCGCTAATATGACTCATCACCTCACCATCACTCTTGGCCCTCGACCACACTCAGCAGAACCACTCGAAAGGCCCCTCGGGCGAATCAGTACAATAGGGTACTCGACCCAAAACATCAGTTTAAATCTCAAGTGGTGTAAATCATGCTGAGTTTCGAAAACAGTATGCACAATACAACTGAGTGAAATCATCAATACATAGTGAGGAAAAAAAGCAGTGAAAAGCCCTCAATGGGTCTAAACAGATCGGCACGAGGCCCCAAATACGGCTTATAGCCCAAATATTTCAACAATCTTTAGAATATGATTTAACATAAGGTATTGAGTAAATATGCAACAGATTAGTTGCCGCAGAGAAGACCTAATCCAATCCAAAAATCAGTACGCGCCACATACTCGTCATCCGACATGTGCGCTTTTCTAAAATCAGTGAGAAAATATGTAGTCCGAGGTTCCATACCCTTAGGACAAGATTTATAACCATTACTTACCTCTACCGGGCCACAACACTAGTCTGCTATGCTCATGCCCCTCAAATTGGCTCCCGATTGCTCCGAATCTTGCCAAAACCAGTTCAATATCATCAATATATACTCAAGGAACACAACCCAATCGAAAATTATCAACTTATACAAGAATCTCGAAATTCGGCCAAACCCTAGCCCCGGGACCACATCTCGGAATCCAATAAAATTTATATCACAAAAACCCTTATCCTCCCACGAGACCGTACATACCAAGAACACCAAAATCGGACCACAATCGCCCACTAAAATTGCCAAAAGAAATTCCCAACTCTTTCCTCCCACTTTCCAAACTTTTCTTACTTTAAATCCTTCAAGTGCAAGACTAATCCGAATTAAAATAGTATAGAAACGATGTTAATAAACCGAGAACTTACCTTCACTGAAGAGGCACAAATCCCCTCTTCAATTTGCCTTCAAAAGAGCTCCTCCCGCATGCAAAAATGGTGAAATGAAATGAATTTCAGGGATGCCTCTTATATACTGTTTCTACAGCATTTCTGCACCTGCGGACACGCACCTGCGGTCCTAGGTGCGCACTTGCAGAATCCCACTTAACGGACCAATTCCGCGCCTGCGGCCAATCCTCCGCACCTGCGGCATTGCAGGTGCGGCCAAAACTTCCTACCTGCGAAAATTCCCCTACCTAGCCTTTTTGCACCTGCACATTGCCCATCCCACCTGTGACGCACCTACGACTACCCATCCACAGGTGCGGCCAACACCAGAAATCACCCCAACAGCTATTTCTGCAAATTTTCCAAGTTCAAAACCCCGTTAACCATCTGAAATCAATTCGGAGCCCCTCGGGGCCCCAACCGAACATACCAACACACCCTATAGCATTGTTCCAAATTAGTTGGGCCTTCGAAACACCAAAAACAACACGTAAACACCAAAATTACATCAAATTCAAGCCTATGAACTTTGAAATTTTCAAATTTCGCCACTATGCCGAAACCAACCAAAACACCTCCGTTTGACCTGAAATTTTGCACACATACTCAAAATGACATTACAGACCTGTTCCAACTTCCGGAATTCCATTCCGACCCTGATAGCCTATTTTCCACTGCCGATCGGAAATCGCCAAAAACTAACTTTCGCCAATTCAAGCCTTATTCTACACCGGACATCACAAAAGTATTCTGAACACAATCCTAAGTACCAAATCACCTAACGAAGCTACCCGAGCCATAAAATCTGCATTCCGAGGTTGTTTACTAATAAGTCAATTCTTAGTTGACTTTCTCAACTATTAGGCTACCTTGAGAGACTAATTGCCTAAATTCTCATTATGACCACTCTGAACCCGAACCAACTGACCCAACACACATAAATGAAGCTGAACTACATAAAATGAAGCAGAAACGGGGGAAACGGGGCTGAGTTCTCGGGACGACCTGCCGGGTCGTTACAATGGTGTACCTATTTCTATCATTTCAGTAGGGACCCTCAGTTTACTTCACATTTCTGGATAGCAGTACACAATGAGTTGGGTACCGAAATAGAGCTCAACACGTCTTTTTATTTGCAGGATGACGGTCACTCACGTGAACAATTCAAATTTTGGACGACATGCTCAAAGCATGTGTGATTCACTTTGGAGGGCAGTGGGATCAATTCTTACCTTTGGCCGTGTTTGCTTATAATAACAATTATCAGTCAAGCATCGAGATGGATCCATTTGAGGCTATGTATGGTCGGCGATGTCGTGCCCCCATCGATTGGTTTGATCCCGATGAGGCCACGTTATATTGTACTGATTTGGTAAAGGATGCCTTGGATAAGGTAAAGTTGATACAAGAGCGACTTCGCATAGCTCATTCCATACAGAAGAGTTACGCGGATCAAAAAACATGTGATTTATATTTATGGTGGACGAGAAGGTTCTCTTGAAAGTCTCATCGGTGAAGGGTCTCATGAGGTTCAGAAGGAAGGGCCAGCTGAGTCCAAGGTTTATTGGTCCATTTGAGGTGTTGGTGCAAGTTGGAGAGGTTGCTTACGAGCTTGCTTTTCCTCCTATTCTATCGGGAGTTTATAAAGTTTTCCATGTGTCTATTCTCCAGAAGTACCGTGCCGACAGGTCACATATGTTAGATTACAATACAGTTCACCTAGATGAGAGCTCAGGTTATGAGGATGAGCCAGTTGCTATTATTGACGGGCATGTCTGCTAGTTGAGGTCTAAGAAAATTTCTGCGGTAAAGGTCTAGTAGAGTGGTCCACCAGTAGAGGAGGCGACTAAAGAGATCGAGGAGGACATGAGAAGCAGATATCCATGCTTATTTAGCACTCCAGATATGATTCTACACCCATTTGAGGATGAACGTTTGTTTAAGAGGTGGAGAATGTAATGACTCGACCGGTCATTTTGTTTTCTAGATCCTCGTTCCGTTATTTAAGACTTTTTGTATGCGCTTTTACTGTTTTATGACTTGTTGGGATGAATGGTTTGGTTTTGGAAGGGTTCGAGTTGAATTCGACACACTTAGTTCCTTAATAGTGGCCTAAGGTGGTCAAGTTTGAAGCCAGTATTTTGTGTAAACGATCTCAGAACAGAGATTTGAAAGTCCCAATAAATTTGTATGATAATTTCAGACTCGGGCGCGTGTTTAGATTGAGTTTTGGGTGAACCAGGAGTCTTTCGGCGCTTATTGTTGAAAGTTGGCTCCTTGAAGATTTTAGAGTTTCTGAAATTTGGTTTAAAGTAGAATTTGGTGTTATCGATGTCCGTTTTGGATTCGGAGCCTGGGAATAGATCCGTATTGTGTGACGTGTCCATAACAATTGGTAGGTTGTCTAAGCATGACTCGTTGCATTTGAAGCTAGTTGAAGAAGTGTTTTTTGGTAACTAGTTGAACAAGTTTGAAGTTCCAAGATTAATTTATTTGGTTTTTGGGGTGCGATTCTTTGTTTTGATGTTGTTTTACATGTTCTAAGACTTTGAGTAGGTCCGTATTATGTTTATGAACTTGTTGTTGCATTTGGATGGGGTCTTAGGTGGCTCGAGTGTGTTCAGGACCACTCAAAGTTAAGTCCAAATTGTAGAAATTACTGGTACTGGTTTCCTTCTTCGCGAATGAGGAGGGTGCCGCGCGTTCGCGATGAAGGATTTAGAAAGGAGGTGCTTTTGCTCTTCACGTTTGTGATATGGTCGCAAAGGCATATGGGGTATTAGTGTTAGTGATGAGAGTCCCGCATTCGCAAAGAAGGGACTGGGGTGAGCAAGTCGTTTCCTTCCGCATTCGTAAAGGGCAGGTCGCGATCCCAAGGATTTGATCGCATTCGCGTAGAGGCTTTTCTGTGACTTAGCAGATTTTGCCTTCGCGATCACGAGGGCCTTTTCGCGATCGTGAAGAATGGGTCACTGGGCAGAAAATTTTAAAAATTCGGAATTAAGCTTATTTTCTCATTCTTAAACATTGGTTTGGCCGATTTGAGAGCTTCTTGGAGAGGGATTTTCACCTAGAATCTTGAGGTATGTAATTTCTTTATAACGTGAGTTTAATATATACTTTATGGATAGATTGTAACATAGAAATTGTCGGATTATAGGACTTTGTTAGAAAACCCAGGGTTTTGGTAAAAATGGGATTTTGCCATGAAATTGATGTTAGAATTGGGTATAAATTCTATATTTGAGTCCATACCTTTATCTACAAAAATTTTTGTGGAATCCGAGCACGTCGGTCCGGGGGTGACTTTTAGGAACTTTCCAAATTGGGTTGGGTAATTATTCTAATAGTTAAATTATGAACTTTTGGGCATATATTGATTAGTTTGTATGACTTTTGGCTAGTTTCGGATTTCTCGACATCGATTTGAGGCAATTAGTGTGGTTGAGGAGACGAGTAGTGAACTTGAAAGCGAGGTAAGTCTCTTGCCTAATCTTGTAACAGGAAATTTTCCCGTAGGTGCTTTGATTGTTATGTGCTACTTGCTGTGGGGGCTATGTACGCACGAGGTGATGAGAGTCCGTACGTATCTTAAATCATGCCTATGTCTGGGTAGACTTAGGACTTTACCATGCAATATTTTTACTACTTAAACTCAACTTGTTAGTTAAATTACTTATATTTATACTTGAAATTTGATTAGGGATTATGTTAGACCTAGCTTCATTACCTTGAGATTTGGCGCAATACCTGATTGTTGGTGAAAGTTATGCTTTCTTTGAGTGCCATCCTTAAGTTGTAGTTGTGTGACCATAGTTCGAAGAGTTTCTCTATTTATGTAGATCGAGTCGAATGCCTCGACAGTATATTTGAGATGCATCTATGGTTTGCATCGGTCGATCTTCGGTAGTGTACACAATTACTGTTGATCAGGTTGTATAACCTCCGCATAACTCGTGCGTAATATCGTTAGGAGTCAGAATATACATGATATCTCATTCATGTCCATAGATTTGATAATTACTTGATGGCTCTTAATTGTTGAGATGGAATGTGATATTTGGGGATTTTAAGCTGATATTATATTAAAGGATCACGTTATTTACTGTCTCTTATTCCATTGCTACTGTTGTATTTCATGCCTATTTAAAATTTTTTTATTTTTTATTGACCACTATAAGTGTCGAGGTAGACCCCTTGTCACCATTTCTTCGAGGTTAGACAAGATATTTACTGGGTATGCATTTATTTGCGTACTCATGCTACACTTGTTCACTAATTGTGCAGGTTCTGAGGCAGGTACATGTAGTAGCCATTCGAGCACACATCCCCGTTATCCGGAGACCTAGTGGTGGGTTGTTTTCCATGCTCCGATCTACACCTGGAGTCTCTTCCTTGTTGTATTTACTATTTATGTCTATTATATACCAGACACCGGATATAGGGATTTTGTGTATTATACTAGATTGCTCATGCACTTGTGACAACGAGTTTTGGAAATTTCTAGTCTATGGTTTCACCTAACATTATTACCATTTTATTTTTATGTATTATTTATGCATTATGTCATCATGATCTTTTATAATTAGTTTCTTTATTAAATAAAAATTCATGATTTCAAAAGCAATAAATTTGATAGTTCATTGTTGGTTTGCCTAACGACGATGTTGGGCGCCATCACGACTTATATTGGGTTTTGGGTCGTGACAGGAAGGATTTAAAAATAATGTAAGGAAAGGAAGCAAATGACAACGGTATAACTTAACCTGCAGAAGATACAATTAGAGTGCAATAATTAAGTTAGGCGACACAGCTGACCATTTAAATGAAATAGAACAAAATAAATTAGGTGGATTGGCCAACCATAATGCAATAGTAATATATAAATATAAACTTGATTAAAAATTATTATTGAAACTGAAAAATTTATATTACAAGTAAAAAATTCTTATAATAGTTAGTTAGAGGGAGTAAGCTCTGACTAATTCTTGAGAGAGGAGTTTCTTATGGAGTGATAGTGTGGTGTGTGTCTTACAAGTGATGGGGGCTATTTATAGCTAAAATACAACA
Source organism: Nicotiana knightiana (assembly GCA_005239525.1). Classification (NCBI taxonomy): domain Eukaryota; kingdom Viridiplantae; phylum Streptophyta; class Magnoliopsida; order Solanales; family Solanaceae; genus Nicotiana; species Nicotiana knightiana. The sequence continues at coordinate 123,856 of ML400601.1, read as the reverse complement.
AGATCGTATTTTCTAATGCCATGGATGATGTCAAAGGAGTGAATCCTTGATGATGGCATATATGATGTCAGTTATGGTGATGTTAGTATATTGTCATGATGATGTATGGTGGTGTGTTTGGTATCCAAGAAAATATTTTCTTGGAAAACAAGCAGTAATCTTAATCATTTTTTGGTGTTTGACACGCAAATTAAGGAAAATAACTTCTCAAGAGTATTCATAAATAATTTAGAAACAATAAACATGAAGCCATAAACTTTCGAACCAACAACCTTCCTAACCCATAAATTTGATAAACTTCTGAACCGCTAAACTTTCAAACTCGTAAACTCTATAATTTCTAAACCTGCAAACATTCAAACACATAAACCTCTGAACTCATAACTTTGGAACTCGCAAAATTTTGAACCTGTAAGCCGAAAAAATGCAATAATCAGCACTGAAAATATTTTAATTTTTTTTTGCTGCAGGGGGTTGGGAGTGAATGGTGCAGAAAAACGAAAAAAAAAACAACCACATACCCAGTATTATCCCACACTGAGGGGTATGGGAAGGTAGTGTGTACGCAAATCTTACATCTACCTTGTGAGGATGGAGAGGTTGTTTCCAATAGAGAAAAACGAAAAAATAGAAAAAATTGAAAACAGAAAATTGAAAATACAAAAAAAAAAAAA